>JXCR01136588.1:35643-47623 GCA_002079205.1 Phalaenopsis hybrid cultivar | reverse complement strand
AAGTCCAAAACTCAAGTCTTAATCCTTAAAATAAGATATGCATAAATCCAATTTCCTCACCTATTCCAGTTGGTTACGACTTACCTATTGCCTAAAGAAAAGGACAAGAAAATGCACCAAACATTCAAGATATCTATTAGCCGAATCAATGTCTTTTCACTGATTTTCTCAATATCACAAAAGTTTCTTAGTCAACTTAAACCCCATTCCAATTCAAAATACCTTGTCTGAGGCATTATTTGATGAGAATTGGAGAGAGGCTATGAGAATAGAAATAAAGCACTTGAGAAGAATATAACATAGGAAATTGTAGTGCTACTGATACACCTAAAATATATAGTATTTTTATACATATTTTTATATCTATTTTTGAGATATTGCGTTTTAATGAAATGTATTTATGTGTTTTTCTTTCGGGTATAATCAAATGGATGAAAAATGCTAAAAGGAGTGAAAAATGGTCATATTTGAAGCAAAAATGAAGAAAGATGAAAAAATAAACTAGGAAGCCTAATCACCCAAGACTGACGCCTAAGCGCCAGAGGTCTCGCGCCTAAGCGCTAGGTACCCCGCGCTTAAGTGTCAGAAGTATTTATGTGATGAATTACTTAATTTGAACGAATTTTTGAAGAGCTGTTTGAAAAAAATCTTGATAAAAATGTGAAAAATAGCCCATGGACATAAAAATTCATTCAATTGGCTTTTGAGGAGGCAACTTCTAGAAGATTCATTGAATAGAGACACCTTTTTGAAGGGACGCAAAGACATCCCTTGGATTTTTATAAGAAAAGACTTAGATTTTCCAAGAGAAAGGTCAGCCACCCATCAAATTTACAACCATCGTTCGCTGGCCACTTTCTTTTTAAGTGTTTAGTTTGTATTGTGAGTGAAGGAAGAGAATTGAAAGGAATTTCAAAACATTTGTTGGAGAGGATTTGAGATAAATGTTTATCTTTGTGACTACACTTGGTTTTAATTTAGATTTCTTGTTTGTGTGCATGATTTCTACTTTTAAATTCATATGTGGTTGTGTTTTGTCCATGGATTCTGAGTAGTTTTCTTTATTTTTTTCCTTAAAATGATAAGTGATTAAGTGTTGAGAGGAAGTTGTGTGAAGTATTAGGCTTCAATGTTGGAAGAAGCTGTGATGATTTGAAACCTTGCACTTCATTTACTTCTTGATTTGACCAATTAAAATATTAATATTTGTTGTTAGAACATGTAAAATGCGAGATGGTATTGTTTCAGTCAACAAATGGTTTATAATCACATATTGATTTCATGGATGAGAATGTAGTTCATGGGGTTGAGTGCAAATAAGTAAGGAAATAAACTTTTCAATGGTGTAGAATTGGAGGACTTTAGAGTGACAGACTAAAGACTCCAATTTGATTTATAGTTTTAGGTTTTGATACGAGATGTTAGCCCCAAGTGAAGAGAGAAGATGGAACTCTAGAGTGAGAGCTAGTATCTTCCCTGCCTAATCGGTCTTCCAGACTATTTAAACTATATATTAGTCAATGTTCTTTATAGCATCTCTAGTGAGGGTAAATAATATTATTGCTCCTATTTGACACAATACATTTATAATACTTTCACAACAGAATTTCTCTACTTACTACTGATTCATGATAAGGAAAAAAAATATTTTACTTATATTGATTTCATCTTGCAAGTATTTAGTTAAGTTTATTAGTTGTTTACTTTATTTTTCATAAACAAAAAATTACAAAAAGAATCGAATTTGCATTCCTATTTTAGTATCTTAAGTTTAATTAAGAATATTTTGCTAAGTAGATTTTTGTCATCTAAAATTTTTAAATTTCTAAAAAGCATATAGCCATTTTCTCTGAGGGTTCGATAATCAAAAAGTTCTATATTATTTGATTATGATACGTATACTTGCGTAGTATCCCATATTTAAATATTATAATTGTATTCTTATTTGGTTCATAGTGAAAAATTTACCTAGCTTTGGATCAAGTTTTTGACTTTGTTGCAAATTAATAATAACTATTAAGGAAATTAAACATATAATCACATACATCACATTCTACATTTATATAGAAAGTCGGGATCAGCAACCACNTTTAAATTTCTAAAAAGCATATAGCCATTTTCTCTGAGGGTTCGATAATCAAAAAGTTCTATATTATTTGATAATAATACGTATACTTGTGTAGTATCTCATATTTAAATATTATAATTGTATTCTTATTTAGTTCATAGTGAAAAACTTACCTAGCTTTGGATCAAGTTTTTGACTTTGTTGCAAATTAATAATAATTATTAAGGAAATTAAACATATAATCACATACATTACATTTTACATCTATATAGAAAGTCGGGATCAGCTACCACAAAAAAAAGGTGGAATGCAAATTGGTGCTTGCTATGAAATTCAAGCAAGGTTGGTTGCTAAAGGCTACACACAAACATATAGAGTGGACTATCGAGAGACATTTAAACCAATGGAAAAAATGAATACAAGAACTGTTCTATTATCCTTGGCCATAAATTTCAATTGGGATTTATAATAATTTGATGTAAAGAATACCTTTCTTCATGGTGATTTAGAGGAAGAGATATATATATGAATATTTCACCGGGCTTTGGAGGAGAGATAAAAGGGAACAAGGCTTGTAAAATGAAAAAGACATTATATGGACTCGAGCAGTCTCCAAGAACTTCATTTGACAGGTTTACAAAAGTGATGCCTACTACTTGGTATAAGCAAAGTCAAGATGATCATAGATCATTCTTCAAACACGAGTTTAGGGGGAGTTATTGCTCTTCTAGTGTATGTTGATGACATAATCGTTGCTGGGAATGATGAGAAAGAAAAGGAAGCGTAAATAATTGCTTGGCAAATGAATTTGAAATCAATGATTTGGGAAGTCTGAAATACTTTCATGGAAGAGAAGTAACTCTTTCTCGACAAAATTTCTTCATTTCTTAACAGAAGTATGTGGTTGACCTCTTGAAGGAAACTGATAAATTGGCATGTAAACCTATTTCAACTCTGATTGATCCCAATCACAAACTTGAAGAGGCGAATAATGACAAGGCTGGGTAAAGAACTATTCCGGAAATTGGTTATAAATGTAATATATTTGGCACACACTCGGCCCGACATTGCCTAGATTCTGAGTGTAGTAAGTCAATTCATGCACAACCCTAAAGAAAGTTACCTACAGGTTGCAAACCGGATACTTCACTAGCTAAAAGCTAATCCAGGAAAAAGAATTTTATTCAAGAAAGGTGAGAAGCTAATTCTTGAAGCTTACACGGATGCAGACTTTGCAAGATATTTGATTGATAGACGTTCCACAATAGGTTATTGCACGTTCTTAAGTGATAATATGTTCAGGTGGTACTTCAGGGCTATCGCTCAAGGTGTGTGTGAGATACTGTGGTTGAAGATCATCCATGAAGATCATAAGATAAAATGGGAGAAACCTATGAGAGTATACTGTGACAATAAGTCCACAAT
The DNA here is from genome assembly GCA_002079205.1 of Phalaenopsis hybrid cultivar. NCBI lineage: Eukaryota > Viridiplantae > Streptophyta > Magnoliopsida > Asparagales > Orchidaceae > Phalaenopsis > Phalaenopsis hybrid cultivar. The sequence goes on along the minus strand of JXCR01136588.1, from coordinate 44,130 downwards.
ATTGCTCATAATCTGATACAACATGATAAGACAACACATTGAGATTGATAGGCACTTTATAATGGAGAAGTTGGAAAAAAAAATTGATATGTACTCCTTATGTGCCTTCGAAGGAATAACTTGCGGATGTGTTTACAAAGAATTTAATATTCATGACTTCTCAATAATTATATCCAAGCTGGGAATGGATGATATCTATTCACCAGTTTGAGGGGAGGGGGGGACTATTTTAGGGAAGTTTTAATTTAGAAAAATTTAATTTTTGGAAAGTTTTAATTCGGGAATGTATTAAGTCCCTTGATATGAGGATTCAATTTAGGAATAGAATAATTCNTTTGGGAAGTCTGAAATACTTTCATGGAAGAGAAGTAACTCGTTCTCGACAAAATTTCTTCATTTCCTAACAGAAGTATGTGGTTAACCTCTTGAAGGAAACTGATAAATTGGCATGTAAATCTATTTCAACTCTGATTGATCCCAATCACAAACTTGAAGCGGCGAATAATGACAAGGTTGGGTAAAGAACTATTCCGGAAATTGGTTATAAATGTAATATATTTGGCACACACTCGGCCCGACATTGCCTAGATTGTGAGTGTAGTAAGTCAATTCATGCACAACCCTGATGAAAGTGACCTACAGGTTGCAAACCAGATACTTCACTAGCTAAAAGCTAATCCAGGAAAAAGAATTTTATTCAAGAAAGGTGAGAAGCTAATTCTTGAAGCTTACACGGATGCAGACTTTGCAAGATATTTGATTGATAGACGTTCCACAATAGGTTATTGCACGTTCTTAAGTGATAATATGGTCAGGTGGTACTTCAGGGCTATCACTCAAGGTGTGTGTGAGATATTGTGGCTGAAGATCATCCATGAAGATCATAAGATAAAATGGGAGAAACCTATGAGAGTATACTGTGACAATAAGTCCACAATATTGCTCATAATCTGATACAACGTGATATGACAAAGCACATTGAGATTGATAGGCACTTTATAATGGAGAACTTGGAAAAAAAATTGATATGTACTCCTTATGTGCCTTCGAAGGAATAACTTGCCGATTTGTTTACAAAGAATTTAATATTCATGACTTCTTAATAATTATATCCAAGCTGGGAATGGATGATATCTATTCACCAGTTTGAGGGGAGGGGGGGAACTATTTTAGGGAAGCTTTAATTTAGAAAAATTTAAATTTTGGAAAGTTTTAATTCAGGAATGTATTATGTCCCTTGATATGAGGATTCAATTCAGGAATAGAATAATTNTGCTTGCAAGAGAAGCAAAAAATTACTCCAAAGTCATGTATTAACTCCCTAAATATTTCTAACATAAACATGTCACAATAATCATAAAGATGTCATAGCCTCCCTAGTTTAAGTAAGTAACCAAGTTTAGCTCTTAGGACATGCCCACATTTCCATTTTTTTTTTAAATGCACCTGAAGTGTATCTCAACAATATATCAAAGTAAAATGAACTAGCATGCTGTATCATCCAACAGAGCCAAGCTCAAAGGCTCGGCAGAGAGGAAAACCGAAAGAAAACAGGGCACCGAAGAAGAGGGGGGGAAGAAGGGGTACCTCTATAATGCCAAAGTAAAGCACTGCAACACAAGAATTCACTTCAAAGAAATGCTCTCACAGAAATTTCCTTTCCAATCTCCTCACAGTCAAAATTTTTACTCTCCTCTCAGAAAACTTTTCTCAGCAACCTTAAAAATTTCAAAAGGAACTGTCTTTATAGGCAGAAAAGAGAGGAGAAGAGAAAGGAGATCACACCCTCGACCCCCGACACTTGAATCGGGCCAAAGAAGAAAAAGACGCGCTCCCTGCTCACAGAAGGCGAGGCCACCGAAACATCTCGGACCGAGCGGCAAGCCCCGTAGCTGCGAGGGAAGCATCGGGAAAAAGAGGAGATTTTGTCGTTCAAGTGTACCATGGAACAAGCTCCCCAGAGTCAAACTACCAAGAAAAGGAAAACCACAGCCTAGAGAGACTGGCACGGCTTCAGGAAGAAAGGTCGCGGGCAGAAGGATGTCAGGCAAGGACGAACGAGCTCAACTTTCTCTCGCGTGGAGGAGGAGGAGCTCGGTCGGCTCGAGACCGAGAAAGAGAAAGGCCAGACACGCGAACGGGAGAGGGAAGGGAGGCAGAGCTCGGGTACGTGCGTTTAGGGATTTAGTGTTTAAAGAGTAAAGGGGGAAAAAAAGATTTTATATAAATTAATATATATATATATATATACACACATATATATATAAATATATATATATATATATATATATATATATATATACATATATATATATATATTAAATTATATGCAATTTACTCGTGCGCGGCGTTATAACAAAATGGGTGTCCTCCCTAGGCAAAATCGACGCTCTGGACGTGCCGGTGCAGTCCGTTTTGTCATCCGGGGTAGCTCGGACGACGTCGTCGATGATCGGGTCAAAAACGCGTCAAAATTCAAATTTCACAAAATTTCGACCCGCGATCGATCGCCTCAAAAGGTTTATTCGAGTCTTCGACGGGTAACAATGCAAGCGATGCGAATTGTGACGATCGGACTCGTCGACTCTCCGAATTGAGAAGTTTTGTACGCACGGGAGTGCGAATTGTGCAGAAGGTCACCCTAAGGCTCAAAAGGTCTTATAGGAATCCCTTTTGGGTTTCCTCATGTTGATTTCACCTTTCTAAATACTAGAAGTCGATACCACACACGTGAAACTCCAAAAGGGTACAAAAGTGGTTAGAATTTATAGAACAAGGCGGGTTTTATTTCTAAGGTTCTAAGATAGTCGAAGGGAGGTCCCTACGGCTAGATCGTAAACCCTAAAAGGAAGACTAGACCTCATAAAAAATGAGGTCAACAAAGTGCATCAGATTATGTGCCAAGGGATGTCTCTTTATTTCACAAAAAAAAATTCACCCTTTAACATCTATAATGTAAGGATTGTCAACTAATCTGCAGCAACAGGCATTGGGAGAGTTAACATCTACTGCACCATGATTATAACTAGTTCCTATTGGTTCTCAAAATTTTCTACAATATTTTATCTAGCAGCAAAATTAACAAAGATATGTGTGTTACATAATATAATGAACATATTCAGGAAATCTAAAAAATAGAGGTTGCAATTAACCTTGTTATTTTTATTTTTCTCCCGCTGGACCTATTCCTTTGCCATCCTATTGTTAATGTGGGGAGCTCCCACCACATAGTTAATTTCTGGTTTCCCTCATTTTCTTGTCATTTATTTCCATAAATATTATTTCCCAATATTTGTACCTATTATTTTATTTTTTTTCCACTTCCAGGACCAAGCACCCCTTTTCCCACTATTGGGCTATGTATCCTTTATAAATAATGTAGTCTGGCTTGCTCATTGGAATAATAAAAGTCAGTTTACAACACTACCTCCTATATTCTTCATCACATGTCAACTCCACTCCAAGCATGTTGAGAGGATCAGGCTACTGATCAAGCACCCTATTTTGTTCATACCCTTTCTTACCTTTTTTTAGGGTATTTTGGAGGCATATTCCTAGTTTGAGTAAAAAAATACATGTACACCTCAAAATGATTGTGAGTTGATCCAAGAATGCTCAAAACAACTTCAAGATTTCTCCTTTACTTTCTCCGTGCTTCTTCAAAATTTTTCTTGATTTTTTTTTTCTCAATTTCTTTTTTTTTATTTTTTTTAGTAAAAAATTCATAAAATGTCACAAGTATTTGTTGTCCTCATAAATTGCTCTAGCATAATTACGTGAAAAGGAATTGTTCAGATATACGTTGAGTTACATTTACAACTCATTATATGATCATGCACTTCAAGGGAAAGTAAACATTATGACAAACAATCGTACATCAATTTAGTCTCAAGTAATGTCTATAGTCATAGTTGATATTCAAGAGTCAAAAAACATTTTATGATTTTTATCATACATAAAAGTGATGATTGGCAGGCATTTTTTTTTTCATTTAAATTACTGTGATTTAGAGCTGAATATGCCCATTGAGTTACATTTATAACTCACACCATAAATTTAAGAAATATAAAAGGAAAAGAATTTTGGGCATGCATAAGTGAGAGAAGAAAGTTCTTGCACCTCCAACGTGGATCTGCATATGATAGGTATTTAAAATTAGTGCATGTTGAAGTAACTAAATTAAATCTCAAGTTAATTTAGGATAGAAAATATATTATGGTTTTATGGTTCTTTCAATCTATTATAACTTATTTATAAATAAAAATTTATGATAAATTATTTTAAACAACTTTTATTTGAAGAAGAAAAAATTTAAATTTCTTCCAATTATCAATTCCTGTATTGATATTCCAAACTTCTGAGCTATGTCATGATATATAACATAAAAATAATGAAAAAGAACGAGACAATGAGCCAAGAAATACATGCAAGAAGAAAGCATTTACCTACATTCATTAGAATGAGAATCACTCTCAAGAGTTTATTGTTGTGCCACAGACATTAAGAAAACAAAAAAAAAAAAGGAAAAAAAATGCTACGATCATAGCATCATAATTTTTCATGAAAAAAAAAGCACTTACGAAGACTAGTACAGTATAAAAACACAATATTAAAATACAATCACTATAACAATAACCAAGACATTATAATATTCATATGGCTTCTAAGGTTGCAATATATTTACAGTGATTTCAAAAAAAAAAAAACATCATTTAAAATTACAAAAAAATTCCACTAAAATAAGCTATTAAATTGCATCAAATTAGCTAGGTTGTTAACTCGAGTCTCTCTTCTCCACTAGCAAACTTTGCTTTCTACAAATGCAAACTATTATGCATCTCCACTAACTCATGATTCATATGTTAAAACTTCAACATGGTGATCAAGGCATGACCAAATATGGACAGACATCATATAAAAAAATATCGTGAGGACCACAAGATGTATAGATGGAGTATACATAGACTTATGTGATTATATCTAGAATAAGATTTGCAAATTCTACTTTCTCACTTGAGAATCTTGTAGAACAAAAATCAATCAAATTAGAGTAACTTTTTTTGCAATATTAAATCAAAAGGATACAAGAAAAAAAATTAAAGCCATCATCACATCAAATTTTCAATGCCAAGAAAAAGAAAACCGATACTTGCATGAATATGTAGATCCAACACTATCATGTTCTTCTAACATTATGTCTCTTATAAGTTTCATGTGGAACCTTTCACAATAACAATAGCCATCATGCTTCCCTCTTTAAATTCTTCACACTAATGATGCAAATCTATTATCACTATGTAGCATTTGTTACAATAGAGATATTATCATCAATTTCATTATGCACATCTAGTAATGCATTAAATGACTCAGAAAACTCACAAAACATAGCTAGTTGCAGGCTTTGAAAATTCAAACTTGATTCTTCAAAGAAAATTTGAAAATTTAAGTCAATTTTTAAAAGAAAATTGGATATCAAATAAGATATTGTTTAAAAATTCCATCCTCATTTCGTAACCAATTATCTCTCTCGGTCATGAAAAAGAGTTTCAATTAAGAATAGTCTGAAGGAACTTAATGCATAATTTATAGTTGTAGCAATATGGTTTTTTGTTAGTGAGAAATTATCGCCACGAGTCAACTTTAGAGCAGATGGTGAAGGGAATGTTGATGAACTTGGCCAAAATCTCTTAGTTATCGAGAACTCTAACCAATAATCCTTACCGTCAACTATAAGTTATAAAGTTGAATGCTTCCTCGCAGACTTATAGTGAATGTTTGTCTAAGAAAACTCAAGTCAATCTTAGCTATCAAATGATTTAATAATTTATCAAATGCACTCTACAATTCACCACTCAAAGAATTTAGACAATCAGAAAACTTATAAGACTGGTCCTGACTGTAATTTAATAGTGTTTTTTTTAATTAGTACCATAAGGCTAAAGATCCATAATCGTAACCATATCTTTTTGTAATGTCATCTAATGGCAAAATCACCGGATCAAAAAATGTGTAACATGTTCAAACTGTTATGAAATCTTAGAAAGTGACCATAGAAATAAACTTGATAATACATTAGCTCTGTGTGAGCTAAGGTCATCTTAAATTTGTGATCATCATGAAACGAGCGCAAAAGATGGATAAGTATTAGCTTTTAGCTAGGGGATAATTTTTTCTCGAGCATTTTAGATTTTACGAACTTCTTGAATTTTTCAAATTTTATAAGGATTTATACTAGAAACAATTTTACGTTAGGATTTAGAGGCATTTTGATGATATTATCTCATTTGATTTAAGTTTTTTTTTTTGGTTAATGTATCCATCTTCAAGGAAAATGTTTAAATCTTATTTAAAGATGATGTAAAAGGGGTGGGGCATCAATTAACATTTGTTGCTCTAAACCTTATCAATTATTTTCACCTGCATGCAGAGGATCAGCTTTATAAATTTGCATTACCTAAGTTCATTTAAATGTTCATTACATTATACACCCTATTGATACTATCCTATATGTTAAGGATCAGGTTCATTAGAGTACAACTTGTATAGATATCTTTTAAAGGTATGGTGAAAATTTTACATTTTCACAAAATAAAGCGCGCACACACACACACACACACACACACACACACACATATATATATATATATATATATATATGAAGATATATTATCTCGAGATGTCGGCTATGCTCGAAAGCTCCGCTAGGGTTTCCAATGGCGTCGCTGCCCTCCATTGCGCGTCTTCGTCAGCGTCGCTGCCCTCCATTGAGCTTCTCTAGAGTTTCCGTCTGCGTCTTCGTCAGCGTCGACGTCGCTGCCCTCCATTGCGCGCGTCGTCGTCTCCGTCTGTTTCGGCGTTGCTCGATATCACTTCGTCTCCGTTTGTTTCGGTGTTGCTCGATATCGCATCGTCTGCGCCCGTTGTTATCTGTTTCGGTGCTTCTGCGTCTGTTTCGGCTCCGTCGCTACTGCTTTTGCATCCGACTGACAGGTCCAGTTCTCTAACATTTGATGGCATTTAATTCTATGGTGGAGTCAGATACAGTCTCCTTTGCCCACGTAGTGGGTAACCCCCAAGTGGAGTCCGCAGTGGGATTCCCCTCAAGTTATAAGGAATCTGGCGAGAGTACTGATGATTGTCCTTTTATTAAGAAGGGGAGCAGCAAAAGGTGGAAAAGAAGCAATCTTTTTCTCTGAAACAGAAATTTCTACTCTGACGGAAAAATTCAAGTTTACTCTTATTGGAAAATTTCGGTGGGGACACCCTTCTACGGATATTATCAGAAAGAATGTTGATGATCTTAAGCTAGCAGGCCAGTGGAAAGTGGGACTCATGGATAAGAGACATGTGTTGATCCAATTAACAGTGGCTGAAGACTACACCAGGATTTTCTCCAAGAAATATCTTAATATCGAAGGCAAATCAATGAAGTTACTCAAGTGGTCTCCTAATTTTGACCCAAATCATGAAACTCCCACTATACCGATATGGTTTAGTTTACCTGGTTTCAAGCTGCATTTTTTTCATCATCAGGTTTTATACTCTATTGGGGTTATTCTTGGGGATCCTCTAAAACTAGATCTACCTACTTTCAACCTAACCAGACCCTCGGTGGCCAGAATATTTGTGGAAAGAGATATTACTTTACCTGATGTTACTGAAGTCTGGTTGGGCAGAACCCATAATGGTTATTGGCAACAAATCGTCATTGAATACAAACCTCCATATTGTACCCACTGTAAGATGTTTGGTCATATCCTTGCTAAATGTCACAAATGTCATCCTAATTCGAAATCTAAGGTTCAAGTGAATAAGGATGGGTCTAACCCTACTGCTGTGGACATTTTAGTTCCACCTGAGGATGATACTATCAGACATGAGGTGTCTGTTGCCCCTGTGGATCTCCCCCATGAAACTGTTGTTACTGCTACTGTGAGTGATGAGATGTTGGCACCTACAAAATCCATACAAACAATATTGATGGACTCTTACCTATAAATGATGGAGTTCAGACTGATAATCATGTGAGCCTCACAGCTCCAATTCCTCAAGAAGTATCCGGTGTAGCGGGAACTCATACTTCACATATTCCAGAACCTACTGTGGTTACTACTGTTGGTAATTCTTCAGCTCTACCCCATCAAGCTGATTCTCCGGAGGAGGAATGACATGTTTACACTTCCAGGAGGAAGAAGAAGAATGAAGATCTACTAGAGCTCAGAAGTCTTATGGATGATACTCTGGTTACTACGGGTAATGGTCAGCACCTTACCAATCTGCTAGCTGGATCCCTACCGAGAACTAGAGCCAGAGGCAAGTCTAGATTGGGATGACCCACACTTTTTCAGCGACTGGGTGGTTTTTTATTTTTTTCTTTTATTTCTATATGTACTCATCTTTTACTTTTTTTTTATGTGTTGTACCTTAGGCCCACCCATACAAACATATATGTATCTTTATCTTAAATATATTAAATATATATATATA
>JXCR01136588.1:1964-22138 GCA_002079205.1 Phalaenopsis hybrid cultivar | reverse complement strand
TATATATATATACATATATATATATATATATATATATATATATATGTGTATCAAAATCATGATGTCCATTGTCGCTCTGATAAGGTTTTCTCCGACGACTTCATGGCGGTTCGGGTAACCACAACTGTTCGACGACTCATCATCCTCAAAGAGAAAGGGAGGAAGATCGCGTCGCTTCTTTCGCCGCATCGTCGAGCCCCAACCTCTCGCTCGATCGCATTGTCTTTTGTTCTCAACGCCTCGTCGCACTTGAATAAGAAGGGAAAGGGAGCGTCATAGCAGGTTAAGGTTTCGTCGCCACCCTAGCATTCCTCTTTTGATATGTTTTCCCTGCTTCGATGGGTGTGCTCCCTCCCTTTTTAGCTAAACCCGAAAAAGCATCTTTTGCCCACGTGCTGTGTAACCATCTGGAGGAGTGGCATGTTGTTTTCCAGTCGAATTATAAGGAATGTCGTGATGGTGCAGATGACTGCCCCTTTGTTAAGAAGGTAAGTAGGTAGGGTGAAAAAATAGCTCACTTTTTGTCTGATATAGAAATTTCAACTTTAGCTGAGAAATGCAAGTTTACTCTCATTAAAAAATTTCAGTTGGGGCACCCCTCAATGGAAGTTATCAGAAAGAGTTTTGAAAATCTCAAACTAGTAGAAAAGTGGAAAGTGAGACTTCTTGATGAGAGGCATGCGTTGATTCAGTTAACCAGGACTGAAGGCTACGCTTGGATTTCCTCTAAGAAATATCTTAACATTGCAGGAAAGTCAATGAAGTTGCTCAACAGGTCTTCTGATTTTGACTCAAACCATGAACCTCACACTGTACCAATATGGTTTAATTTACTTGGTCTCAAGCTGCATCTATTTAATCATCAGGTTTTCAACTCTATTTTGTTCATATTTGAGAATCCTATGAAACTATATATACCCACCTTCAATCTAACCAGGTCTTCTGTTGTCAGAATACTTGTGGAAAGAGATATCACTTTACCTGATATTACAAATTATTGATAACAAATTATCATGGAACATAGACCCTTTTATTGTACCCATCGTAAGATGTTTGGGCATACCCATCACAAATGCCACAAACTCCGTCGTAACTTGAAATCTAAAGCTCAACTGCATAAAGATTTGTCTAACCCCACTGCTCTGGACACATCTACTCCACCTGTAGAGGAAATTACCATAATACAAAAATTGGTTTTTTATCTAATTGCCTCTGGAGGGACTGCTTTTTCACTTGTGGAGGAGCCTTTGAGGCCTGCTCCTTTTGTCCTTAGCTCACTTATTATACCTCATGTGGAACCTCAGTTCGTGGTGGATAAGGAGAAATTGCCCCGGCTTAAAGCTCAAAATTCTACCCTAGGTGAGCTTTCTACTACAGCCCTACCACCTGATCAGATTGAACAGGTTCTTACTGTCCATCAGGCATAAAGGGATCTTATTGTGCAACAGCCTACATTTGTCCGATAATTTTTGGACCAATATACTGATCAGATTAGCCAGTCATCAGATGAGGATTTACAGGTTTACATATCCAGGAAGAAGAAGAGTAAAGGCCTAATAGAACTCAGGAACTTAACGGATGATAAATTGATTGTTTCGGGTAATAACAAAAAAACTTAACCATTTGTTAGCAAGTTCCATACCTAGAACCAGAGGTAAAAGGTAAGAGGTAAGAATACATTGGGTCGTAGTCAAGCTCCAATAATCAATTCGGATCTACGAATTTTACAGGTGTTTTCATGGGTCTTTTCTTGGTAGATCAATTACTCCACCTTACAGTTTCTCCCTTTCTTCTTGCTCTTGGTGCAACAAGTATATCTTACATTTGTTTTGGTTCTGCGTCGTCGTCTTTTGGCCAAACTACACACGCATCTAGGGGGTGCCCCAACTGAAACGACGTATGAATTTTGCATAGGAAGAAGACTCCCTATTAGAGTTTTGAAGATCTCAACAACTACACTTTCCATCTGTTTGGCATTTTTAGCTCTCAACAATCCAACTATTACTTCCAAACGGCTTGTGAATTTTGCTCTATTTGAAGACTTTAGCGTAGAGATTACATGTCTAGTTTATAATTATGGTTTTGGGTATCCATGTACTTTTTTGGAGATTTTGGTGTGTTATATACCGGGTGGTTTTAGTTCCTACTTCAGCCCCCTCATCCAACCTTTTTTGCAGCACTCCTTTCTAATATTTTCGCTCTTGGGTTTTATATATATATTTATTTTGGAGAAAGCCCAATGGCTAATATATTAAAAATAAGTAGGATATTGATAGATTGTGTGGGAGGCCCAAATATGGCACCCAGCCCACACGATAACCATCATATGCAAATGGTTCCAAAAAGAGAAAATACAAAAAAAACACATGAGAGATCTAAAGAAAAGAAAAACCAAAAGGTGTCAAAATCCGGAGTATCAGGTAACTAAAGACAGACCCAATTTTTCCTTACATCTGCCTCTAGCTCTAGGGAAGGAGTAAGCTAATAAATTGGTGAGACGAGTGTCATTGCCAGTAGTAACTAATGTATCATCCAATAATTTTTTTAGCCCGAGTCAGCCTCCATTTTTTTTTCCTCGTAGAATAGACTTGTCATTCCTCATTTGAAGATTGGCTCGCCAATTCAGTGGATTGGTCTAAAGTGCGTCGGACATGTGTCGGATGTTGAACATTAGAAGCAACTACTTATTGTATCAGCTAATCTTTTATCAGATCAAGGGAGCAGGAGCACTCTCGTGTGTTTTGGCATGTAAGTATAAGCACATTTGGATCTGTACTTGTATGGTGTTATTCATCAGGAACTGCAGTGTTGGCAAAGGGGGATCCACAGGCAAATCAGACACCAAATTCTGTCTTGTGGGAACTTCCTCCACAGGTTGAGCAGATGTGTCCATAGCAAGGGGCTTAGACCACTCTTTGTTTACTTGAGCTTTAGCTTTCAAGTTTGGATGGAGTCTGTGACATTTATCAAGTGTATGCCCAAACATCTTACAGTGGACACAATAAAAAGGTTTATGCTCCATTATAATTTGTTGTCAATATCCATTGTGAGTTGTGTCTAGCCAGACTTCAGTAATATCAGGTAAAATAATATCCTTTTCCACAAGTATTCTGGACACAGAAGGCCTGGTTAGGTTAAAACTAGACATATCTAGCTTCATAGGATCTCCAAAAATAGCTCCAATAGACTAAAAAACATGATGATTAAAGAAATGCAACTTGAGACCACATAAACAAATCCATACTAGAACAGTAGGAGACTCATGATTTGGGTCAAAATTCGGAGACCGTTTGAGTAACTTCATTGACTTGTCAGCAATTTCGAGATATTTTTTAGAGAAAATTCAAGTATAATCTTCAGCTATGGTTAACTGAATCAGCACATGTCTCTCATTCAAAAGTCTCACTTTTCACTTGCATGGAAGCTTGAGATCAACACTCTTTCTGATAACTTCCACAGGTAGGTGCCCCACTGAAATTTTCCAATAAGAGCGAACTTGAATTTCTCAGTTAGGTTGAAATTTCTGAATCAGAGAAAAACATATTTTTCACTCTTCTTACTTATCTTCTTAAGAAAATGACAGTCACTCGTACCATCACGACATTCTTTATAGCTTGAAGGGAAAACAATAGTAGATTCCGCAAGATGATTACCCACCACATGGGCGAAAGAAGTCTTGTCAGGATCAACCAAAGAAAAAGGAAGCACTATAACGATTGATTAATAAGCCAGCAGATGCAAAAGCGAAAGAAACCAAAGAGGTCGGTCGATGCATCGCGACTAGATGCAAATGGCACAAGTCGGGCCGAAGCGTCGAACCCGCGGAAAGGCGCACAGCCACGGACTAGTCGATACAACAGAACGTGATCGGCCCTACAGCCACAGGCGTAGCTCGACGAAACAGACGACGGAAGCGATCAGGTCGAAACTACGAAAGAGGAGGCGTAGCTCAATGAAACAGACAAAGGGACAGAGGAGTGTACTCCCCTTCTTCTACGAGCGTGGAAATACAGTGGCAGAGGCTAGGGCTCGTCGTAAGGTGAAACCCTAACAGAGACGAAGCATATATATATATATATATATATATATATATATATATTAAAAGATATAAAAGATCTTAAACAAATGAAAAATAGAATATTTAAATGAGCTTTGCAATTAAGTATCTGATTCTAGATGAAATATGATGCAGTTATTGTTTGACCGTAAGAGGATAATTTAAAATCATTCTTTGACTAACATTACTTCAAATTTGTTGCATTAATATAACTCAAGGAGCTCTAGTTTGTCGACTCTATTCATTAAGACGTAAGAAATCAGATTTGAAATGTAGGGCTTACAGCTCTGCCCTATACCCAGGACATGAAATTAATCAAGACAGATATACACGACCGGATGGTAGCAACTAATTTTTCTATATTCATCATCTATAAATAACATTTTACAAATGAAATAGCCACTAAAGAAAATTAATTTAAGATGTAATAATTAAATTTTACCACATAACAGGTTGTCCGCGTCATTTATAAAGATTGTTTTTTCCTATCATTCATCTTTTAATCAATTAAATTAACCTGAAAAAATTAGTTTAAACATAACGGTGAGCTAAATAAGCAGTGAATATACACTCCTAAACTGCAGTAATACAAGAAAAAATAAAGTAATATGCATGCCAGTTAGCTTTTAGTAAAGCAATATAAATATTTGAGATTTTATTCAATGAATCTTACTATATCAATAGCGTATCAATATCATTCTATATATGTATAACCATCATAGGAGCACTGTTTAAAAAATATCCCACATAAGATACTTCATAAATAATATCATTTTTCATTTACATGCATGAGTACATTAATATTCCTCCACTAATACTTTAAAGAGGTGATTACATCATTGTCAATCCTGTACATACACAGTCAATATAAACATATCATTCACGTGCTCATTACATTCAATTTAATATCTTATATATAGCATACACCAATGCAGGAAAATAAGTAGCTACATACATTCATAACAAAGTGACTAATAAGGGAAAGAACAAATAAAACAAAATAAAGCTTATACAAGTATCTACTAATATAATTGGTAGAGAAGAACTAAGATATTAGCATAGATTAAAAGTACGAGTACTCATCTTAATGCTGATAAATTTATTATTTAATTTACACTGACATTGACTATTCTAAAATTAAAATCCTAAAATAAGCATGATATTCATATTAAAATTTAATTTTATTGCTTATGTTATTACAAATTTAACAACACAAATGACAACTTTATATCTTACAGAATTTTAAATTTTTTTTCTTTCATTTTATCTTAAAATCCACAAGCCTTGAGGAGTGCTTCCCTTCACATGCCGCTGGTCTGGTCAAGCTTCTATAGCAAGTTTATGTTGTGATTTCACACTTCTTTGTCATTAAGTTATCAGAACTTGGATAGGATTGGATGACTAGAGATAATGAGTTGGTGAATTTACAAGAGGAAAGATTGAGGTAACGAGCAAATAGGAGATGACAACTAAAATAGATTTAACTTAAATCCACAATTCTCATGAACTCCTTTTCTTCGCCCAGCATTGGTCTGATTGAACCTTTGTCGGCGACCCAATCACAGTTTCTCATTTCTTTGCTGATGAGTTTGCATGAATGGAAATAGTTGGGGTGTGAATGTAAGAGGGGGCTTAGCTAAAAGTGTCGTCCAGAAGGGAGTAGATCGACAATAGGCTAGGATGGACGTTTGAGAGTGTGGGATGTGAGATAGCTCTAGGGATGGAGCTCAAGGGAGACCGCAAACCGTATGAGATTGTAGGAAAAATGGGATCTCCGCATGGATTCACAAGATTCCTATGAAGGAACACAAGAGACCAAGTAGAGTGGAAGTCAAGCAAGGATTGTCAGCACCGAATGATGGGTATTGGGTTTGGGCTAGAATAGCATTTTTTTTATAAGATGACCAAACATCCTTCTACGCTCAGGAACGCCAAAATGCAAGGACTAAGGCAAAATGGATACCCATATTTGTTTAGCAGGAAATTTTGAGATATCTTTTTAATAATTATAATATTGATATTTGAAACAATATAAACACAAAATAAAGATGAAATTTCATTCGTTTAAAATAAATTGTTACTATTATAATTATAAGTATTTTATTTAGTAAAATTTAATTCCATTTAAACATAATAACATTAAATTTTAATTAAGTTTAATGATATAGACATGTTTGCATTCCTCATAACTTGCCGTCGTTAGGGCATGAGTTCATTTTTCATCAATGGACAAATTAAATTTCTCAAAAGTTTAAATTACTTAGCATTTTTCAAACTTTTTATTCCCTTCTTGTAAGCTTTGAGTTTAAATTCAATTTTTCAAAGTTTTTTATTTACAAATTATAGCGTGAGGAATTTTGCTTTTCAAGATTTTGGCCTCACTTTACTATTTTGTCTATTACTTCCCAATGAGTTTGGCAGCACAAGGGATATTTTCTGGGCAATTTCGATGTTTCGGACTTGGTTACATAGTCTGTTCTAAAAAAAGAAAAATCGTTTAAGAAATTTAGACCACAGTCAAAAAGTTTCGCAATAATTTTATGTGAGATCGCATTAGTAGTTCATAATTAACTTGCATTTAATTTTGTTGAACAACCTCAAAGAATACTTAACAGAGTAAACGATCAAAGCCTAAAAAACATAGGCTAAAGAGTTATAACGTATGTGTTACAGAGAGTGAAAAAGGAGGGAACGAAAGAGGAAAGGAGAGTAACTGTACAATTTGAACAGATAAAATAAGATAAAGTGGAACTCACTTACAGGGAGTCCTAATCTTTTCAAGGAATAAACATCCATCATTTTAGCAAACTTTGACAGCACTGAGGAAAGATGACCACCAATTGCATTTTTTAAACAATCTTTGGAAGCCAAAATTAAACAATACCAACCAATATGAGGGTCTGCAAATGAAAAATAACTTTTTCTAGCATCCGCATGATTTGAACAGTGTCTTGAAGGCTCAAACAACCTTTTCATAGACTCAGAATAGTTCCCTAGGCTCCACTGCATGAATAAGATAGCACTAACTAAAGAGAAAAAATGACAAATAAAACATAAGAAACAATAAATAATGATAAGACTTACTTCAAGTATGCTGGATAACCAGTAATCTTTTTTCTCAATAGCATTTGGAAGAAGGGTATTGGAAATCAGTTGTTTCTCTAAGGGTCCACTATATCCCTCAAGAAGTCGACAAATAACAAGAGCAAGCTGTTCATCCCCTAGATTCTTGGCACATACAGTGACAGCAGAAGAAGGATCACCGCCTAAAATAAAAAAAGCTACTGCAAGCTCTAGCTGATGCATTCCCATTAAAACATAGGCATTCTTCAAAGCTGCGGCTTTGTTTTTTTCTTCCTGTATTTAAAAAACTTAAAGTAGATAAACACTGACAATAAGATTCAGTCACTTCGGAGAAACGTGATGCATGATAATTTTTAGTGCATTGGCACAATGATACTAGTAACTAAAATCCAAATTATAGAGCATCCAAGCATAACAGAAATCTACAATATAAAATAAGATATAGTGAGAGAAATTACAATACCCGGCGTTTTAATGCGTTGCTACTGTTAATCTCATTTTTTCTAGCCAATATTAACTCAATATACTTAATACACCATTTTGACTTGCACCGGTAAAAAAAGAGCAAGGAGGTATAGCAAATATTGGAAACAGAAAAATGCATATGCACTCTAATCCATTTCACTACAGTCATCATTATCAAACTTATTCCAACAACTTGGGTGGGATTTATGAATAATCAGTCATTCATGGGAAACTTACTAACGATATCTTTTGGCATTTCAGATTAGGATGCATAATATAAGAAGAATTCAATTTTGTATTATTATTCTTTAAGAAATGTAAGTCCTCAAAATAGCATAGTGCGTAAATTCTATTAGCCTAGTGGATCTGTCAACGACAAGTTACACCAAATCACATTCATACTCTATGCAAGCTTATTAGAACCAACTGGCAGGCACCATTGAACCAACCTTGATAATCCTTTTATTTCCCTCAAATAATCAAAACTTTACAAAAAAACCTAAAAGAGAAGCAAAAGAAAAAAAAAAGTACCCGTTACGTTTACTTTTCCCGACAATGAGCTTCATAAATTTAAAGTTAGTATTATTCAAGAAAAATCTTGAGAATTATTAACATTATGGATCAAGAAGAGAAATTTTGGTGCATTGGAGTTCTTTAGGATAAAAAAAGGCTCCTTTGAAGCTTAAAAACAAGTTCCTGAAAGCACAACCTCAATAGATATCTTTTAAGGACGTTGATGATGACAAGACTAAGTGAAGCAACACAAGATATGCATCAACACCATATTAAGATTATTCTAGTTCAGCAGTCAATGGAATAAGTTTCCCTTTAAGGGCTATTAGGGCAGCAAACTATGGAGTTCATATACGTAAAACATAAATATTATGATACATATAATGCCTGACATTCATGTCAACGAGCCATATAACTCCTAAAAAGACAGAAATTACATCCATATACAAAACTTTGCACCAAATAAAGTCAGAATGATGACCAAATGACTCAGGAAAGGACACACTCAATAAAAATGGAAGATTTATTCAGCCACACACCCTGCATAGTAGGGTCATGGATAAGCTATTAATCGAAAACAAACTAAGAATGTTTTAGAGACAAATAATTGTTCTTCCTCCATCAGTACTGGGCTTACATTTTTTTCCACAAGTAGTATACATGTGAACGAAGCTTGTATACTATTCGTGATCTCTTACATAAGGGGTGGAAGAAATATATACATTGCATGACCTTTAGCTAGACATGTCCCTATAGATAGATCAAATCATCATCACTTGAACAGGCTATAGCTCTGGACAAATCCATAATGTGAATCAGAAGGCCATCCTCAAAGATACGAGTGGCTATAAGAAAAAGTAAACAGACAAGTGACCCAACATGTGACACATTAAGTAGGGGGACTTTCATGCTGTAACTAAGTTCTAAGTGAGGCCAAGTTTCCACTTTATTGTTATTGACAGCACTCTATATGAGTTAGACAATGCTATACGCTGACCCTCCGTATCATTAGTAAAGTGCATGCTCACAACTACGCATCACACTGCTTTGTTGTTTCCCTACATCATGTTGTAGTGCTATGTGATGAATTTCAGTTCATAACAAAATTCTGGTTCAACGTTCATGGTTCAATTTAACATATGCCGTAACAACAAGACGCATATTCTTTATTTTTTTTTTTTATTCACTAGTTCTCCATTCTATCATAGTTGAGTTCTTTTCTTCTTAGTGGTTCTTCTCATCATGCTCTCACATGCTAATTTACTTAAACACTTTTTATTGGTTTTTTTCATTGGCATTAACAGCTTCTCGCTAAAAAGTTTCTTCTCAAAAATGCTTACATATTCGTAATGAGTACTCTTGGACTTTTCCTTCTTCTGAAAAGCTGAAATTACTTGTTATTTATCATACCATTACATTTGCTAAAAATTAATAGCTATGTGGTTTAAGCAGAATTAATCAAATTACTATTTTATGTGCATGCCCGCCCACACACACACCATGCTAGTTCATAAAAAGCATAGCTTCATCTTGTGCTCTGAGCATTGAAGCAAAAGGAAGCACTGGTTTTCTATTGTGGTGCTTGTGCTGATGGTAATCCACTTTTGTAACACCCCAACAGGCCCCCTTTTTAGAGGTCGGCTAAGGTGCGACAAAGGCTGACAATTTCGTCAGTCCAACTCTCACCAACACTCGTCCCGACTTTTATAATCAGAACCCAATGGGTTATGAATTAGTCTAACTGGATCGTCACAATATGTGTGATACATTGCCTTTCAACTACATATTCGGAAGCATAAAAATTAAATAATCCAAAAAATGAAAACTATACAAAGCTACTAAATTCATGACAATAAAAAAACTTACCCAAAACTTATACAAAGCTCTCAAAATTAACGTGCAAAAGCTGTATAAAGATACACCTGGCTACTCGCCCAGGTGCTTGTTGCCCCTACCCGAAAGGCAACAGCAAAGAATGAGCAACCAATAAGCTCAGAAAAATAATCAGGATTATTATAAGATGTTACACATGAAAAAAAAGCAACGCACGAGCTTGTAAAAAACCGTACATGTTTGCACACAAAGTATAATATGCTAGCATAAAAAAGAAATTACAAAAATCAAGACTATAATGTAATATGTACGTTGTAAGCATGGAATCATAAGGATAATCAAAAACATGTTCATTCATTTCATAGAGGTTATATCATAGTAATGTCACTTATTTAATGTATATGGTTCAGCTACTTCCATGTCTTTCATAATGAGTCGTCACCCTACTCCAAACGCCATATAAACCATTGATAAATGTTGGGTTTCTCCCAACATAGCAGTTATCGACAGCCCCTCTGATACCCGCAGTTCTCTAACATTCTGACACCGTCTAATCCAAACGATTCCCAGAGTTTCGTCCTCATATAAATATCAGAAGTTGGGAATATATCTTTGCATGTAATAGTCTAACCATACATTAATCATGACATTTCCTATGGCATAATAGCTATACCACACATTTATGGATATTTAATATACATGTATAAATCATAAATGAATATGTATATCATAGTATATCATGACATGTATGAATCATAAATGAATATCTGCAATATATCATAGTATAACATAGCATCATATATATAGTAAAAGACGTTCACTTGCATTCATACATTTTAAACAGTTAATCATCTACAATATGCATGAAGTCTAAATTCTTCTATGTCGAACAAAAAATCCTATTTAAACTTATATAAAATTATTTCACATGATTTGACGTTGCAGCCGTACGACAAGTTTCTATACACTCATATCGAGCTCGCCTACTTGTATAAACAACTTGGGGAGCGTAGACATCTTAGACATTAAATTTCAATTTCATAACATAATTTAACCCAAAACATAACTTATTCGCCTGAAACATACTTCAAATAGACTTTTCCGCATAAATTGTCCTTCCAAAGCCAACAATTCTCGCCTCAACTCCTAATGCCTTAATCTTCACTTTCACCTCGCTAATTTCGTGTTAAAACTAAAATAGAAGGATTCAATTTGCTTTCAACGATTCCGACACGAGTTTGACACCTAAGACGGCTACCGAAAACAAGAAAAGCAAGAAAAACGAGGCAAACGTCAAAACAAATGAAGGCTAAGAATGTTCAGAGAAAGAGATTCATAATTATAGAAATTGTGTCGGAGCGCTAAATCCCGAGCTGCGGGATTGCGGGAGTTTGCGGCAGACGACGAGATCGTAAGGGAGGGGAAGGTCGAGAGAGAAAATTCGAGAGAAAGGGGAAAAGAAATCAAAGTCTGCTAGCCCTATTCAATTGAAAGTTATGAAATAAATGGCGTGAATGTCAGTTTTCTACGATAGCAGTGATTAGGGAGAAAAATTAAGATTTAATTATAGTTTAATTAAGTTAATTGAACTTATAACTTCAACACTTTATATCTCTCAATCCGTTCATTATTCATGCGTGGTGTTTAATATCAATTTGATCGATTTCATGCATATAATTTAATAAAATTATTTCGAACAAATTCTGAGAGATTAAAATTTTGAGGTACTTTTTAATTGTGTAAAACTTTACCTGATTCCTTGAAATTTGAGTGTTACAACATTAGAGGTGTCCAATGAGTATTGGGCTTGGGACCAAAAGGATGAGAGTGCCATATGTGTTACACAATTGCTTGGAATTTTTGTTACCACTTCTAGAATTTCTCAACTGCTAAAGTATGGTGGTATGCATCATCTAATGTAGCAAGATTGAATAAATCAACATCCCTATATATATCAATATGAAGACCCTGAATGAAATTGGACATGAAAACCTAATCAGGCTCGCATTACAGACAAAATGAAATAATAACCTCAGCTTTATCCAAAGATGCTTTGGAAGATATGAATCATTTTTTAAGTTTGTGTGATTAAGAAAAATTTTTGCAAATGGCACAATGAGATATATTTGGTGAAGCCGTGAAGATATTGACTGATTCATGGCAAACTGTGCATCAATAGGGCTGTTTCTGGGATATATAGCTCATATTCAATGACTCTTTAGAAGCATTTGGCAAAATATAGCTCATATTCAATGACACTTTAGAAGCATTTGGCAACTCTTCACAATTTCATCAAACATATTTATCAAATGAAATTTTGAACCAATCACAACTTTCCTTGACTTCAGTCTATAAATCAGTGAATGCATTGGAATCATGATGACCTTAGAAGGAAGAGTGGTCAACCGTAATAAGCATTTTGGAATCATTAGTGTAATCAACCTGATAGCCACTGGGCAAGCTGCAAGGATGTAATGTTTCATTTCATCTATCAGGAAAAGAATCGATGAGCCAAACATCATGAGAACCGAAGCAAAGAGTTGGGAAGCCAAAGAGAAAACAAGAGGATCGAAAGCCTGCACGAAGAGTTCAGCTAGAAAACGAGGCGGTCAAGCAAGATTCACTTAGTTTGGAGTCGAGTGTGTGCGAAGGAGAGGACGATGACGTGGGAGATGTCCTAACCGGCAACGAGCAAGCTTGAGAAGTATCGACATTGGGGTCGAACAGTGAAGAGGATGATGTCGACCCCTCAAGCAGGACGGAGCCAAGCAAGGAGTTGTGCGTTTGCGGGTAAGGATTTCGACCAAGCAGTGAAAAGGAAGAGAAGAAGAAGCATCGCAGAGGAGGAAGAAGCGTCGAGTTCCTGCGAAAAGGAGCCATGTTTATTGTACGCTTAAATTATAAAATGTTCGAAGTTAAAACATATTCAAGAACAAATCATTTATCATTGAGGTGAGTACTCGTACTTTTCATATATAGTAATAACTTATTTCTTCTCAACTATTTTGCAGTTAATAATACTTGCACATGTTTTATTCTGATTAAGATTTTTTTCTTTATCGGTAATATCGTTATGAATGTTATAGCTATTCACTCATGAATTTGGAATATACTTTATACAGTATGTTGAATTGAATGCAATGAATACATGAACGATATGTCTATGTTGACTACTTGTATGTGCATGACTGGCTATAATGGAGTTAACTCTCGATGGTACCAATGAGAGAACACAAAGGTACTCATGCACGTATATGAAAAATAATATTGATATTGATGTATATTAATTGATAAAATTTTTATACAGTGCTCATGTGAGTTGTAGATATATAATATGTTATTGATATAGAAATGTTTTTTGAATAGCATTAAAATTTCTGTTGATTTATTAAAAGCTTAACAGACATGCATGTTGCTTCCTTTTCTTTTATATTACTGTGATTTTTAAGCCTAGTTTGGGGCAACAATCAGGTCGCGGTGTGACTTGAAGCCACAGAAATCCATTGTTAGGGGCGGCAGTGTTACTGCATCGTGGGGTGTTTCAAGTAAACGTGGGTCGCAAGTTCGAGCCCTCGTTTATTACATTACACATTACCTGCTTGCCCCTCTGCCCAGTCCTTCCTCTACAATCTCTCGCTTCCTCTGCAATCTCTCGCCTCCTCTGTTGTAACCACTTGTTATGGGCTCCAGTATCCCTTTACCTATTCTTTCTCGCGTACGTCATTTTGGTTTCTCGTTTCTATTGGATTTTGATGTCTCTGTTGGAATTTTTTTATGTCTCTGCTGGTTTTTTATGGTGGTGATGGAGGCGATGTTGGTGTTTTTGTTTGTTGTGAATTTGAGATGAGTATGGTTTGTTGTGCTGTGTTGTGGTGTTAGATTTGTTCAGTTGTGGTGTTGGGTTTCTGTTGTGATAGCGTGAACTTGTGGTTGGCCAGTGTTGAATGGTTGTGGCTTTGTGTTGGCCTGTGTTCTTGTGTGGTGTGATGGTTTGCTGTATCGTGAATTGTGTTGTGTTGATCAGGGTTGTGGTTTGGTGTTGGCTATGGTTGTGGGTTGTGTTGTGTTGGTTAGTGTTGTGGGTTGAGTTATGTTGGTCAATGTTGTTGGTTGTGTTGTTATGGTCAGTGTTGAGTTGTGTCTATGGTTTGTTGTGTTGTTGTTTTGTTCAGTGTTGTGGTCGTGGGTTGTGTTGTGTTGGTCAGTGTTGTGGGTGGTGTTGTGTTGGCCAATATTGTGATTTGTTATTGGTTGTGAATGTGGGTTATATTGTGATGGTTAGTGTTGTGGGTTGTGTTGTGATGACCAGTTTTGTGGGTTTTGTTGTGTTAGTTAATGTTGTGAGTTGTGGGTTGTTGGTTGTGTTAGTCAGTGTTGTGGGTTGTGTTGTGATGACCAGTGTTGGTTTGTGGATGTGGTTTGTTGTGCTATTGTGTTGGCCAGCAATTTGGTTGTGGGTTGTGTTGTGTTGGCCATTGTTATGGGTGTTATGTTGGCCAATGTAGTGGTTTGTTGTTGGTCGTGGTTGTGGGTTGTGTTATGATGGTCAATGTTGTGGGTTGTGTTGTGCTGGCTAGTGTTGTGAGTTGTGGGTTGTGTTGTGATGGCCAGTTCTGTGGGTTGTGTTGTTTTGGTCAGTGTTGTGAGTTGTGTTGTGATGGTCAGTGTTGGGTTGTGGTTGTGTTTTGTTGTGTTGGCCGGTGTTATGGCCATGGGTTTTGCTGTGTTGGTTGGTGTTGTGGTCATGGTTTTATTGTGATAGTCAGTGTTATGAGTGATGTTGTGTTGGCCAGTGTTGTGAATAGTTGTTGGTTGTGGTTGTGGCTGTGGTCGTGGGTTGACTTGTGATGGCCAGTGATGTGGGTTATGTTGTGTTGGTCAGTGTTGTGGGTTGTGTTGTGTTGGTCAGTGTTGTGAGTTGTGTTGTGAAGGTGAGTGATGGGTTGTGGCTGTGGTTTGCTATGTTGTTGTGTTGTCCAGTGTTGCAGCCGCACAATGTGTTTTGTTAACCAGTGTTGTGGGTTGTGTTGTGTTGGCCGGTGTTGTGGGTTATTTTGTGATGGTTGGTGTTATGGGATGTGTAGTGTTGGTCAATGTTGTGGGTTCTGTTGTGATTGCCATGATGGGGCTCCACAATTTCATTTGTCAACATCCTTCCCTCAATGACATCGAATTCCATCAGGAGAACTAAGATTATGAGCATGTATCTACCGAAACATTTCAGTACTGTCTGAGGCATTCTCTGTCACAGCATTGGAAAAATAATTCCAACACCTGTACCTTAGACGTGGAAGGTGAAAATGAGATGACAAAGTTGAGGGAACAAATTACTAAAGTGAAAATAGGATGGTGATTAGAGTATTTATTCTTTTATTATTTGTATTTTATTCAGTATTGTTTGCACTTTATTCGATATTATTTGTATTTTATTCATTTTCTGTTTATTTTTATTTATTCAAATATTTGATATTGATTGTTTGGGTTTTTTACGCTATTTGTAAGTGTTTTTTTTTTCATTTGCATTTCATTTATTTTTGTTTGGTGGGTTTGAGGAGTCGATGATGAAACGTTTAACTTTATGGGTCCTTCTAGATGGCTTGTTAGTTGCAGTTTGTTGGTGTCACATGTGAAACAATAAAAGCAACCAAGTTCCTCACTTCTTTTCGGTGCAAAGGTTTTTTTAGGTTCTTCTGGAAGGTCTTTTTTGGTGATATGCATATACGATAGACACGAGCTTGATATTACGTGGATTAAAGGCAACCAAGAACACTTTTGGTCTTTTGTCTTCTTGTTATGACAGATTCGTTAGTTGGTATACTAATTTATATGAGACCTCACGTCTGCACAAAATTGTAATTACTTACTTTTTTTATCAATTTCTACTTGTTTATTTTGTACAGTTCCTATTTATTTCCATTCCTTGCATATTTGATATTGATTGTTTCGGTTTTTTTTGCTATTCAAATGTGTTTTTTTTCCATTTGCATTTAATTTATTTTTCTTTCGGTGGGTCTGAGAGGTTCCAGATGAGATGTTTGACCTTATTAGTTCTTCTAGATGACCTATTAGTCGTTGGTTGGTGTCACATATGAAATCCTAATGCAGAAAACCGAGTTCCTCTCTTCTTTCCGGCAATAAGATTTTTTAGGGTCTTCTGGACGACTTTTTTTGTTGATATGCATATATAACACACACGAGCTTGATTTTACGTGGGTTAAAAGACAAAAAAAAATCCAGTTTTTTACAAGGTTTGTTATCTTCTTGTAGTAACAATATTGTCGGTTGGTATCCTAGGTTTTTTGAGACCTCACGCCTGCAAAAAAACTATAATTAGTTACTTTTTTAGCAATTTCAACTTGTGTTAAGACTAATGGATTGTTTTATGTAGCATTCAAGAGATTTGGGAGTTTCTTGGCTTACTCAACTCTTTTATATTATTTTAAAATCTAAAAAGATGCCTAAGGGAGTTTCTTAGCTTACTAAACTCTTTAATATTATTTAAAAAACTAAAAAGATGCCTGAGGCGGGGGAAGTTTTTTTGGCCATTTAGGAGTTACTTGGCTTACTAAACTCTTTAATATTAATTTAAAAACTAAAAAGATTCCCGAGGAGTGGAGGAAGAGTATTTTGGTTTCCATTTTTAAGAATAAAGGGGATGCACAAGAGTGTGCAAATTATAGAGGAATTAAGTTGATGTGCATACTTTAAAATTATGGGAGAGGGTAATTGAACATAGATTAAGGCGTATTACAAAGATTTCTCATAAACAATTTGGATTTATGTCGGGCAAGTCTACTATGGAAGCTATACATTTATTGAGAGGTTTGATAGAGAAATTCAGAGATAATAATGAGGATCTACATTTAATTTTTATTTATTTAGAAAAAACTTACGATAATAATAAATATCCTTTGAAGAGTTCTTGAGAAGATAGGTGTTAAGATGACTTTTATTCAAGTCATTAAAGATATGTATACTAAAGTTGTTACTTGTGTTCGAACTGAAGGAGGATTGACCAAATATTTTCTTATTTTTGTTGGATTACATCAGGGATCGGCTTTAAGCCCACATCATTTTGCATTAGTTATGAATGGTCTCACTTGGCATTTACAGGAGGATGTACCTTGGTGTATGTTCTTTGTTGATGATATCCTTCTCGTGGATAAGACGAGAGAAAAAGCCCGGGAAAAACTTTAACTATGGAGGTCTATATTGAAGTCTAAAGGCCTTTGTTTGAGTAGAACCAAAAGAGAATACATGAAATGTAATTTTAGTAGTAGTAGCTCTAGTGACATAAGTGTAACTATGGGTGCTCAAATTATTTAAAGGGGTGATCGATTTAGGTATCTCGGGCTATTGCTCAAAGCGATGGTGATATTGATGGGGGTGTTAATAGTAAAACTCAAGTTGATTGGTTGAAGTAGAGGAATGCTTCGGTCTTATTGTGTGATAGAAAAATACCGCTTAGATTGAAAGGAAAATTTTATAAGATAGTGGTGAGACCTGCAATGCTCTGTGGCACTGAATGTTGGCCTTAAAAAGAGAAGCATAATACTAAGTTATATGTTGCCGAGATGAGAATAATTAGGTGGATGAGTGGCTTTACACTTAGAGACAAAATGCGAAATGAATATATCTGTGATAGGGTTGGTGCAGCGCTAGTGACGGACCAAATTAGAGAAAGTCATCTTAGATGGTTTGGTCACATTAAATGCTGACCATTTGATGATCTGATTAGGAAAGTAGATGTTTTAGATTCAACTTATGTTAAGAAATGCAGAAGTAGACCTAAAAAGACTTGGGCGTATTGTATTAAAAATGGTATTGATTTATTAGAATTAAATGAAAATATGACACTAAATAGGAAGCAGTGGAGAAAAAGGATTCATGTAGCTGACCCCACTTAGTGGGATTAAGGCTATGGTGTTGAATTAAATTTTATTAATTTTCACTCTAATTTAACATAAATAATTGTAAACATTAGTTTCATATTTTAAATAAATCTTTCATATTTCTATTATTATAATATTTAATGGTATTATTACATATATACAACCTAAATTTTATATTTTATTAAAATATAATTTTAATAACACATACCTCAGCTTCGACCAGCAGGCTACTCCCTTTAATTTTCCTTCAACTCGATCACTCAGAATTGAGCATCACTACACATGTAGGAACTCCAGCACTCGCCTCCTCTGCTCAATACCGGTGTCACCTCCTCAGCAAGGCTCAAGCTCAGCTTCGTCCGCTTGGTTTAGAGGACATGTCTCCTACCTTGGTCAAACATACAAGCAAAGCCACTCCTTCCTTCTTTGTCACACAAAACTTCCTCGGAAGACGTTATCGTATGCTTCCCTCCCAATTGCGAGCACCGCTGCTAATGCACACACACGACTAAGGTTCTTCATTCAATTTCCAAGTATTGTCTTCCTTTCTCTCGATCAACTGTGGTGTAGACAGCAAGATAAGAATTTTCCTCTAAACATTAGGGTTAGATACGATTCTTCTTTCACCTTCTTCCCTCTCTGAGTTCGATGTCGTTGTGACGAAGAGGGGGTCCGTTTCTCCTAAAAAATTTGAAATATTTGTTCATCTCCCCCGCTTTCCTCCCCCCTCCCCCCACGCTCACTCTAAAAAAAAATGAGACAAAAATGCTCGGTTGTAAGGCTTTACATGCATGTTGAAGAAGTCTTGATATTGGATTAAAACATTCACCAGGAGCTTAATTTGGTAACTTAATTTAGTAAATTTATAAAGGCTATGGAAGAAATAAGAAACAAATAGAGTCAAAAAGACCATACGCTTTTCATAACATACTCACTTGATGGTAAAATCTCAATTAATAGTGTGTATATCGGCACATGATTGTTATAAGAGATGACAATTAGCAAAAAGCTCTAGAAAAAAGATTATTGAAGTATTTAGAATTTAAAGGGTTAGAAAAATTCAAATACTTCTTGGGAATAAGTGACTCAATCTGAACAAGAAATATTTCTCTCCCAACTGAAATATGTTATGAACATATTGAAAGAGACCAAGATAACAGCGAGCAAGCTGTGTGAAACTACAACTGAACCAGAATAAAAAAAATAGACATTCATGAAAGAAATGATGTAAATACGAAACAATATCAAAGGTTAATAGGAAAATTAATTTATTTATACCACACTCATCCTGACATCGTGTTCACAGTAAATTTAGTCATATACAAACCTAAAGAGTCATAACTTCAAACCACTTATAAAATCTTTAGACATATCAAATCAAGTTGAGGAAAAAAAAAACTTTATGCACCCTACAAGTTGAAAGATACACAAATGCAAACTAAGCTGGATCAACAATAAATAGAAGTTTTATCTCATAGTATTGTACATTCATAGGAGGAAATCTCATAACTTGGAGAAACAAACAATAACATGTGATTTCAAGATCAAGTGCTGAATCAGAATTTAAAGCTATTGCTCAAGGGATTTACAGGTTAAAATCATATTAGAAGATTTAAAAACAAAGTGAAAAAGCAAATAAAAATATATTGTGATAACAAATCACCATTTACACACAATCCAAAGTAACATGATTGTACTAAGCATGTTAAGGTTAATATGCACTTTATAAAAGACAAATTGAAGGGACATGATTTTCACTTCATTTATTGAGCACAGAAAATCAATTGGCTGGCATATTTGACTCGACAATCCAACATTTAAAAATATCAAAAGCAAACTTAGAATGATAGATCTCTTCCATCTAGCATTATGGAGAGTGTTGAAGCTATGCTCCAATCATAACAAAAAAATTAAGGCACATGGATCATGACTTTGTATCATTGGATTGTTTCTCTATGACCACCTCAGATAGCAAATAATTTATGGCATGCGGATCAAAGCATTGTACTCTTAGATTTGTCTCCCTATGGCCCTCATATAGCAATCTGTGTGCTTTCCTGTAGGATCACCGTCCCCAAACTATTTTTTTCCCTTTCTTTAATTTAATTTTATGTTGTGATGCCTTTAGGAGTTGTATATATAGCAAAACAATTAAGGCATAAGAATCAATACTTTGTGCCATTAAATTTGTCTCCCAATAACCCTCGGATTGCAATCCATATGCTTTCATGTAGGATCACCAACCCCTAAGTATTTTTTTTCTCCTTTTTTTATTTTTTTTTTTAAATTTTGTAATGCATCTAGGATTTGTACCTATAGCCACCCCCCCC
>JXCR01136585.1:0-12126 GCA_002079205.1 Phalaenopsis hybrid cultivar | reverse complement strand
TTAATTAAGGATGATTTCATTGAGTAAAGTATATTAAGTTTAATAGACCTCTGAGGTATCCACCAAGTTAGGAGGAGGAAGCAGGTCCATGCCTCCCTCTCACCAACTGGTGAAAAGCCTCGAGTCCATTTAAACTTATTATGTTGCTTAATGGTTCATCCTGTGAATACTTCTAATGCTCAGTGAACATTGATGTCTCAATTATCCCTAAGAAAGGGGTAATTATCATTTATCATTTAATTTGAAAATTATGTGAGTGAATTTCCTTAAAGGGCAAGTTGGTGTAACCTGAACATTTAGCCAAAAATTTTTTAGGCTTAGTAGTGTTTCAAGGATGTTTGATTATGTTATATTTATTTCTCTAATCCTCATTTAGTCAATTTTAATTTTGCCTATGTCACCACTAAGCTCTTACGATATTTCTCTAATCCTCATTTAGTCAATTTTGATTTGGCCTAAGTCACCACTAAGCCCTTAAGGCATAGGTGAGTGTCTTAATTAGTTTTGAAAATGTTAAGCTTTAAGTGGTCATGATTCATGATTTCAACCTTATTTGAAAATCAAAATAGAGGTATTAAATTGATTAATTATTGATTTCAAAAGTCATACCCTTAAGTTCAGAATCATTTAATTTTAATAAACTACCAAATTTTAATAATTTATAAATTTATTAACTTAATTAAGAAAGTGAGATTGATTTCTACCAATTAACCCCTTGTTTTCTAAACATCAAATAAAGTGATTAAGATCAGAGTTTGCCAATTTCCCTCCTTGACTTAAGCCTAAATGTTAATTAAGGCTAAATTTACAAAATTACACATTTGCCCCTAAGGCTCTAACACTTCATAATTTGTCAAATTCAATTTAAATGACTTTAAAATTTTTATCCTCACATTTGCCCCTAAGGCTCTAACACTTCATAATTTGTCAAATTCAATTCAAATGACTTTGATCATTTGCCCCTAAGGCTCTAACACTTCATAATTTGTCAAATTCAATTCAAATGACTTTAAAAATTTTCCCCAAGGCTCTAACACTTCATAATTTGTCAAATTCAATTCAAATGTCTTTGAAATTTTTATCCTAACTCATTCATGGGTCAATTAAGATATCAAAGGAGAAAATGTGATTTTTCAGAATTTAATTTATTTTATATAATTATTTTTATGCAAAAATAGGATTTTTCAAAGAAAATCCCTAATTTGACCAAGGTAAATCCTACTCCTTTGAAATTTTTAGTGGAGGTGGACCTAGACCAGCGAAGTTTTTGGACCAAATTTCATATTATTTTTGAATTTTCTGTGATTTATCAAAATTATTTTATGATCTAGGTTATTTAATAAAACTAAAATATTTTAAATAATAAAAATTAAAATTTATGCATTTGAAAATCCCTCTGAGGTTAGAGAGCCCAGAGGAGCAAATTTCATATTTTTTTAATTCTTTTAAAACTCATTTTTAGCCTTTAAAAAATTATTTTTAAGCTTTGAAATTCAATATCTTTATTTATAAAATAGGAAAAATATTCTAATTGTTCCTAAGTGATTAGAAAGCAATTTAGAACATTTCCATGAATTTTGTTATTTTTGTGTTTTTTAAGAATTTTTAATTATTTTAAATATTTAAAATAGGCTAAAAATCAAGTTTTAATTCTAAATAATATTTTATTTTTATAAAATATCCCTGATCACAGAGAATTTAAAAAACTAAGTTTCATAATTTTTTGCGTTGTACTTTGATTTTTTAAAAATCATTTAAGTGTCAAAAGTGGTATTTATCTTTAAAAATCATTGTCAGTTACCAATTGAACTCAAAATATTTTTGAAATTTTTATAGTGAGTTCTCTGGATCATAAACCACAGTGGAGATAAAAAATCAAGTCATTTAAATGTTTATATTTTCCACAATTAATTATTTTAGTGATTTAGTGTTTGTAAAATTTAAGTGTATTTTAAATGACTTGACCCATGAAATTATTTCCAAAAGCTTCTCTGCTCATGGTGGACTTTGCAATTTTCTTAGAATTTTCTAATCAATATGATAATTTCCATGATTATTTTAAAGAAATAATGTGCAAGAACATAAAAAATATGGCTCTCTATATAGGAACCTCCTCTGACTTTAGAAAAATCAGAGGATGTTTCCCTTGACAGAGGGTACAACATGCCAAAATTTCAAGCCAAGGTGATGTATCAATATGCATGGAGAATCAAATGATTCCAAATAATGTTTAATTAATTAATAATATTTTATGCATCAAATGGACTTGAAATTTATTCCACATTATTCTCCTCTGTTCACTAAGTAAGAGGGTATTTTTATTTTATTTTTGTGATTTTTCTACAAAAAGTTATGGATTTTTGAAGTTAAGGGAGTGTAAATAAATAGAAAAAGCCCTATTTTTCTATTTAAACCGCACGTGCTGACTAGATCCTTGGCAGCTCCAAAACTCCACGTGGCGCGCCTCTATTTGACATTACTGTCCACGCCAACAGCCATGCGTCTCGCTGTTTATGCCCCGAAGCGTTATCCGGCTCGATCTCCTCCGTCCATTTGATACACGCTCGATCAAACGATTGTCCGTCATCGTCCCCGATAGAATGATCCCGTGACTGTCTATACTAAAACCCTAAGATCTCAGACTACACTCAACCAAATCACCTCGGGTTTGGTCTTATGGACTCATCTAAGTGAGACGAACACATCCATACAGAATCATGCAATTAAATTAAGCCTAATTAAAAGGAGAATCGAAATAGGCTCGGGATGAGGTGAGGTTTTATACCTTTGCTCTGAGAAGTGAAGCTTCGATCAAAGGGTCTTGACACTTTCTTTGTGATCAAAATAGGCTAGGGAAAAATTCTCTGGTCTTGGTGTAAGGCCTAGGCATGAATTCGATCACGACCGAATTTGGGTGTTGGTCTAGAGCTATTAAAGGCTTTGTGGAAGGGGGATTTTATCGGGCTTTAGCTTCTTTCACTTTTGTGAAGGTGTGAGTAGAGTTAATTTGAGTTTAGGTGGACTATGGACGTGTATTGGGTTCTGTCCTAGTTTTTGGCAAGGTTCCAAGCTCAAAATTGAGCTCCGACAATGGGAATTGGCGAGGGGAAACAGTTGGAATGCACTAAGGGGATCTTAGGGAAGCTTTGTGTGAAGTTTGAAGATGGCTCACTAAGGAAATTTCAACACACTTCCCATGGCAGTGGAGGTGAGTTTTTATAAAAATGGCCATGGGAGTAGCTCTCAGGGCATAAGCTTGGGTGCATTGTGGTGCTTAGGTGGAGGGTAGAGGAGCTCCATCAATTGGTTTGGCTGAGCTGGACTCTAGGTTTGATTTGGGTGAGGTTCCATGGGGGTGGCTCTCAATTTTGAGCTTTTCCGGCCACTAGGCTGGACAACCGGCTAGGGGAAGGTGGCTAGGAGCTCATGGAACCCAGGAGAATATGTCACAAGAATTTAGTGCAATAATACCTAATTTTGGTAAAGATATCTTAAGCACATAAATTTTTGGAAGTAATATCCCTTGACTTGGGGGACCTTTATCCATGGCTTGATTTAGGTGGTTTCATGGTGTTTGGACTGGTCACTAAGTCCAACTAATGATTGTGATGGAGTAAATTTGGTGACTTTAGGGTGGTTAGGTCACATTTAGTGCATGGGTCCAAGTGGGTGCAAATGACCAAAACTTGGGTTTGGGCTAGGTTAACCATGTCAATTGACCCAAATAAATGTTGTCTTTGGTGCATATGATTGCAAGGAACAACTTTGGTGAAGAATGGAAATGGTTTTGAGCCCAATTGAAAGGTCAATTTGAAAACAAAACTTGGGTTTGGGCTAGGTTATTCATGTCAATTGGCTCAATTGATTATTTCATTTGGTTTAGATGATCATAGTTTGGGCTAGGTTAGCCATGTCAATTGGCTCAATTGATTGTTGCATTTAGTGTAGATGATCATAATAAATCTTTGGTGAAGATGCTGGCCCAAATAAATGTTTCATTTGGTGTATATGATCATAAGGAACAACTTTGGTGAAGAATAGAAGATAATTGATTGTTGCATTTGGTGTAGATGATCACAAGGAACAACTTTGGTGAAGAATGGAAATGATTTGAGTTCAATTGAAAGGTCAATTTGAAGGAATTTTGAACTTTAATCAATTTGGTCATGTTAGGCGAGCTCAATTGAAGGGTCAATTTGAGGGAATTTTGATTTTTAGTCAATTTGGTCATGTTGGGTTAGGCTTGAGTCTAGCTTGGGTTAGCCTTGGGATAAGTCCAAATTGATTTTTGTAAATGGCCAATAGTGGCCTCATGAAGAGTTTTCAACATCAATTAGATTCCAATTTGGGGTTTAAGGCAATCAATTGGATGAAATTTGGGGACTTAGCCAACTTGGGGCTAAATTAGGGAATTTTGGATTTAGGCCAAAATCAAATGGATTTGAGGCTTCACCAAGGCCAATTGATGGTTGATTTTGATGGGTAGAAATGTTATGAAGATTTTTTAACATCAATTGGGGCCAGTTGACTAGGCTATAGGTTCAATTTGGTAAGATTAAGTCATATGGTCAAAATTGGGGTTTTTACCCAAATCAAAATTGGGCTCAAATCATGGGCCAATTAAGCTTGTATTTGGTATAGATTGGTCATATCAAGAGTGAATTTGAGTTTAGGATTGGAATTTTGGCCAATTGAGATCAAATTGACGGACATTTGAGTTGTATTTGGGGAAATTTGTGTCTTTAAAGGTAAATTTAAGGATTTGGTTAAAGATGGTCAAATTGGCCAAATTGGGTCATGTGGTAGTTGAGAGAAATGAAATTGGTAATATTTGGGATTTATTGAGATTTTATAGGAATTGTTTGAATTTTTGGGATTTTGGGCCCAAGAGGGGTATTTTGGTAATTTGGGGTTGTTTTAAGGGTAAAAGGACAAGAAGGGTATTTTGGTAGAGTTGAGGTACCAACCATCACCAACATGGCATGGAACAATGGAAACCCCATTTTGGGTCCTCTACTTAGTGGTCTTAGCCAAACCATAGCCCTAGGGCTGGTAGGTTTAAGGGACCATCTACATGAGTATCCCAAAAAAATCAAGGGACCTGGGCTAGAAATTTGAGTTCAGGGTTGTGAGTGATTGTGGGTACAGATAAGTGTAGTGAGTTCCTCAACTCCAAATCAACAACTAGAGTCAACCTTAAGGTCCAGCAGTCCGAAGGGTGACTCATCTTGAGTTTCCCCCATAGTGAAGTTTGGAATTTCTAGTGGTGAGGGTGGCTTTTCTAGTTTTCCAAGATTAGTCAATAGGAAAATCCTATGGCTAGACCTTAGGCTACTAAAGAGGAAAAACTAGACCTCAACCGAAAATGAGGTCAACAAATGGACCCCCAATTGGTGGGGAGTGCTGGGCAAGCACACCGCGTGTATTGGCATTTACCGAGGAGATCAACAAAAATTAATGCAAGCTTCTAAGTCAAAAGACTAAGAAGTATATGTAGAGTTGTGTGTGTGACTTATTTCTGCTGGGGAATTAGCAGGTGAGTGTTTGATTAAGTCAAGAAGTAGGGACTCCTGCTGGGAATTGAAGAGTGGACTTTGAGTTATGAAATTTCAAAGATTTCCAAAGGATGGGAGTAAGTATGTAAGTTTGAACCCGAGGTTGGAATTGAAATTTAAGTATCAATTCCGAAAAGATATGAAGAGTCAGAATGTAAGGACTGACCTCGAATGTAATGAATCATAAATATGAAAATGAGAATTGAAATGTATATCAATTCTCAAAAGAGAGTGTCAGAATGTAAGGACAGACCTTGAATGTAATGAATCAGAAATATGAAAATAAAAATTGAAATGTATATCAATTCTTAAAAGAGAGTGTCAAAATGTAAGGACTAACCTCATATTTAATGAATCAGGAATGTAGGACTGATTTGGAAGTAAGAATTGACATGTAGGTCAATTCTCAAAAGAGAATGTCGGAATGTAAGGATCGTCCTCAAATGTAATGAATCAGAAATATGAAAATGAGAATTGAAATTTATATCAATTCTCAAAAGAAAGTGTCAGAATGTAAGGACCGACATTGAATATAATGAATCAGAATTGTAGGGCTGATTCAGAAATGAGAATTGAAATGTAGGTCAATTCTTAAAAGAGAATGTCAAAATGTAAGGACCGACCTCAAATGTAATGAATCAAAAATATGAAAATGAGAATTGAAATGTATATCAATTCTCAAAAGAGAGTGTCAAAATGTAAGGACCGACCTCGAATGTAATGAATAAAAAATGTAGGACTGATTCAGAAGTGAGAATTGAAATGTAGGTCAATTCTCAAAAGAGAATGTCGGAATGTAAGGACCGACCTCAAATGTAAAGAACAAGAAATATGAAAATGAGAATTTAAATGTATATAAATTCCTAAAAGAGAGTGTCAGAATGTAAGGACCGACCTCGAATGTAATGAATCAGAAATGTAGGACTAATTCAGAAGTGAGAATTGAAATGTAGGTCAATTCTCAAAAGGGAATGTCAGAACGTAAGGACCGAACTCGAATGTAATGAATTAGAAATATGAAAATGAGAATTGAAATGTATATCAATTCTCAAAAGAGAGTATCGGAATGTAAGGACCAACCTCGAATATAATGAACTAGAAATATGAAAATGAGAATTGAAATGTATATCAATTCTCAAAAGAGAGTGTCGAAAAGTAAAGACCGATTTCGAATGTAATGAATAAGAAATATGAACATGAGAATTGAAATGTATATCAATTCTTATAAGAGAGTGTTGGAATGTAAGGACCGACCTCATATGTAATGAATCAGAAATATGAAAATTAGAATTGAAATGTATATTAATTCTTATAAGAGAGTGTTGGAATGTAAGGACCGACCTCATATGTAATGAATCAGAAATATGAAAATTAGAATTGAAATGTATATCAATTCTTAAAAGAGAGTGTCAAAATGTAAGGACCGACCTCGAATGTAATGAATCAGAAATATGAAAAAGAGGATTGAAATGTATATCAATTACAAAAACAGAGTGTCGAAATGTAAGGACCAACCTCAAATTTAATGAATCAGAAATGTAAGGCTGATTCGGATGTGAGAATTGAAATGTAGGTTAATTCTCAAAAGAGAATGTCGGAACGTAAGGACCGACCTTGAATGTAATGAATAAAAAATGTAGGACTGATTCAGAAGTGAGAATTGAAATGTAAATCAATTCTCAAAAGAGAATGTCGGAACGTAACGACCGACCTCGAATGTAATGAATTAGAAATGTAGGACTGATTCGGAAGTGAGAATTGAAATGTAGGTCAATTCTCAAAAGAGTGTTTGTAGTGTTGAATTTACAGAAATGCATCATAAGGAAAAGGTTGATCCTGTTGAAGGAGATCTGTAAAGCTTTGTGAGTTTTTGTGTAGAATGTGAAATTCTGCGGGGATGTGTAGAAAGCTAGTGTAGATAACGATGGTTGTGCTGCACGCACAAAGAGTAGGAAATTCCAAAAACGGAAGAATCCATTCAACAAGTTTGTTTTATTTTCTTGTTGTTTTTATCACATTTAATTTTTTAAAATATGTTTTTAAAGTTTTATTTTTAGTTGGTTGATTTTTAAAAGAAATTTGTTTTGTTATTTACTCATTTGTGATTATTTTTCATTTATGTTTTATTTATTGTTGAAGATTTGTTATTTCGTTATTTGTTCATTGAAATTCTGAACCATTGCATGGTTCATGGCTTTCATCCATCATCTAAAAAGGCAATTGACAAAATGGCTCAATTTGAGAAAAATTTCCATTAATTTGCTCCAAAAGAGATGCCATAAATCAGACATAGGCTAACACCTCAGAAAGTACATTATGCAATCCATGTCGAAATACATTGAGAATCATCTCATGCTATGAGTACATCATAGAATGAATATATCAAATACATGTCATGCTATTAAAAGAAAGAAAGTGAACCCTCTATGCCAGGTATGTTGAGCTCCTGATCAAGTAGACCTTCCAAGTCATGCTCCAGGATAAGAGTTCGCTTCGCATGTACTTAGAGGTACAACCTTCTCACAACTCATACGGAAACAACTCATCCAATTTTGGGTCCTGCTGGAATCCATATGGTATTTTATTGTCATCCATCTTGCAGAAAGTCACAGACACCCTACAGTGTCGCACTCCTGGAATGCAATGTTTGGCAACGTGTGCACTGTTGCCCTTGAGAACAAGTACTGAACCGACTGGAAGAGGAATCTCCACAGAACCTCTGAATTCACTAGAGCCGAGGATATTGATTTCTTTCTCAAATAGAATATTACTTTTACTCATGAACGAGACCGTGCAGAAAGGCCTCACAAAATCATGATGATCAATGTGTGGGGGAATGCAATCACCTTCTTCATAAATGTTAATGATGCAACTGTTGGGAATGCAAGTAGCAGGTAGAA
Organism: Phalaenopsis hybrid cultivar; assembly: GCA_002079205.1. NCBI lineage: Eukaryota > Viridiplantae > Streptophyta > Magnoliopsida > Asparagales > Orchidaceae > Phalaenopsis > Phalaenopsis hybrid cultivar. The sequence goes on along the minus strand of JXCR01136585.1, from coordinate 3,671 downwards.
TATTCCACTTGACCATTCTCTTAATCATCCATTTTATCATTGATGACAATGGATCCACTTGGTCATATCTGAGGATCCCAGTCAGATTCCCCTGTCTGTCGTTCGTGAAGTTGTACCAACAGCCGCATTGGATGGTGATTCTTCCCTTTCCCCTCATCCATTTCTTTGGCTCGGAATATGTCCTTTCCATGAGAAGCCCCGCTCGACCTCTGTCTCTTAAATCGAAGATGCAGTCCAGAATGCTTCTTTCATCAGTCTCGGAGAAAACCCTGGTATATAGCTTTAGGCCTTTTAATATGTTGACGAACTTCCCTCAAACTTCTTCATAGAACTCAAATTATCTTTTATTTACTCTGCTTATCTTGTAGTATTCTACCATACCAGGGTTGGCAACTGTTGCGGGCATTCCTTCCTTCGAGCATCGGTGGGAACCCAAACTAGTGCTGGTTGATCAAGAATGTGAGACTCGTCCTCTAATGGGATGTACGATCCGAGGCTCCACGGTGCATGCTGATCCGTCCCCAGTAGAACATATGATTCATCTGTCATGAAGTTTGGAGTCTGAGACTTGTTGATGCTTGAAGTGTATTCTTTTAAGGTATTGAAATGATGTAGATGTAGAATGTTGCAATCCAGACATTCTACAAATGCTCCTATGACTGATGTCCTGGCTGGTGCCTCAACTTTGCATGTTGGGTAACCCCTGCATAAGATATCTGGAACTGGGAGCACATCTGATTCTGGCACAAATCCTGACTCTTCATCTGTAGTGGGCAGGCTGGCAAAGGTTTCTCTCAGATTTGGGTACTAAATATGTCCCTCAGGAATGGGGGTAAGAAAATTGCTCACGTCTCTCTGGTGTTTGCGTTCCTGTCACAGAAAGGCTCTCTGCTTCTTTTGACTGGCATTTCTGCGCTGCGTCCTGCGGAGCGGAGTATTCGGTAATTGTTCATTATAGGTGGTAATCAGGTCCCTTGTTGGAGTAGCTACCATGGAGGGTAGACGGCTGGGCCCCTCCATCGGATCACATTTCGCTATCACGTTTTTACCTTTGTGTGACACATTGTTTTGAGTGGTTACCCTCAACAGTGAAGGCAGTCCCTCCTTTTCTTTACTGCTGACTACGTCCATTAGAGGAACCTCGTAGTACATATCAACTTGGTTGAAATCCATGTTGAAATCTATGACCCCTCATTGCCACGCTATTTCCTTATTTAGTGCGAGGTTCCAGCCGTCCTGGAAGGCAAAGATCAGCCTCTGTCCTGACATTTTTTTGCAGACGACAGGAGAAACGTCAGTGGGCCTAAGCTTGGCATGAACAAGAATAAAAGAAAGTATTTATTAAATTAAATTTTAATTTTTTTTGGTGAAGAGAATTATTCATTTTATGTAGGGTATTTAAATTCAAAAGTAGAAAAGAGAACGTGTGAAGTTCAAGAATTTTCTCAAAATTTTCATTATAATGAGGTTAATTACAAAATTTGGACCCGGTCATAGACATTTTGCCATACAGATAACCGTAAAATAATCAAAGTTTCAAAGTTTCAAAGAAAGCAGAGGCAAGCGGCATTGAGCAACATCAGGTTGCGTAATAGGTTTTCAGGTATCGTCCATTTATTGGTAACATGGGTCTTTCACCTTGGAAGTCCACTAACTGGTAGGCTCCTCCTGTATAGACCTTCTCAACGACAAATGATCCTCCCAAGTTGGCTCAAATTTTCCATCTATTTTGCGGCGTGCAAAAATAGGTCTTTTGAGTACAAGCATGAGGTCACCAACTTTGAATGTCCTTGGGCGGACCAATTTGTCATGGCTTGTACCATCTTTTCCTGGTAGAGCTCCAAATGTTGTTGTAGTTCTAGTCGTTTTCCCTCGAGACTCTCAAGTTCTTCAAGTTTGAGTTTTGCACTTTCTTCCATTGTGAGTTGGTTGGCAAGGGCGACTCTGAGAGATGGTGTCTAGACTTCTAGCGATAGCACGACCTCAGCCCCATAGACGAGTGCATAGGGTGTACACCGAGTGGGAGTCCTGCAGTCGTCAAGTAGGCTCACAAGGCTTCTAACAGTTTGTTGTGCCAATCCCTTTGGTTTTCATCCAGTTGTTTTCTTCAAAATCTGTACCAGTGTCTTGTTGAAAGCTTTAGCCAGACCATTTGCTCTGGGATAGTAAATCGTAGAGTATCTCCAATATATCCCGTGTCTTCTGACAAAATTGTTACTCTTTGTAATTTTAAAAGCTGTCTCATTGTCAGAGATTATTCTTCACGGTATTTTGAAACGGTAGACGATTTGGCTTTTGAAAAATTAAAGGACATGTTGTGTCGTAACCTCACGTAACGATACTGCCTCTGCCCATTTGGAGAAGTAATCTATAGCTACAAGTATAAAACTGTGTTCCTTGGAAGATCGAGGGTCTATCAGACCTATTATGTCCTTGCTCCAACATTCGAATGGTCATGAGGCAACAGTTGGGTGTAGCACATTTGGAGGCTGATGAAAGACTACCTCATGCATTTGGCGCTGGTGACATCTTCTGGCTATATCCATGCAGTAAGACATCATTGCTGGCCAATAATACCCGAGTCTTTTGATCTTCAGTTTCATTTTCGGCCCTGACTGGTGAGCGCCACACAATCCGGCATGTACCTCTTTGACAATATTCCGTGCTTCAGCTCTGCTCGAACACCGTAGCCTTATTTGGTCGAATGATCTTCTGTAGAGAACATTTCCTACCAGGGCCTAAGAAATAGCCCTCTTTGTGATGTGGTGCGCCTCAGACTTGTCTTCTGCCAGCTTTCCAGTATGCAAATATTCTATTAATAGCTTGCGCCAATCTTTGTTAATGTCTGCAACTATAATTATCGTTTTGTCTTTTCCGAGTTTGTGTAGAGTTTCGAAGTCGTTTCAAGACAAGACTCGTCTTCCTTGCACCCTGACTTTGATGGAATCCTCTAGGGGACATGCCATTTCCTTAGTGAGTTTTGTTAGAGTTTGGCATGGGCATTATCTCCGTGAGGAATCCGGTAGAAACTCACATTGGGAATCTGCTCCAGGAGCTTCATTGTGTACTGATGGTACTCTGCTAATCTTGGTTTCAGAATTCTGTATTATCCGTCGACCTGCTGGATGACTGACCAGAGGAAAATATGTTGAGATTTTCATTCCTATTTTATCATGTTTCTAATGATATTGCACTTTAAAGAAAGGTATTTTTGATGTTTTGTTGCAATAATGATGAATTAGGGTCAATGGAGAAAAAATATGCAAAAAGGAGCGAATTTGGAGTGAAAAGGGCCAAAATGTGGAGATTTGAACTAGGCCACCAACGATGCCTTCAACGTTGCCGACGATGAGTTTTTCCTAAGGCTACAGGACAAATTTCTCCAGAAATCCGCTGACGACGCCCTTGAGCCCACTGACGGTGGCTCGGCGGTTATGCCTACTCAAGCTTTAGATAAAGCCAAATTTTGAAGGGATGCTTAGGAAACTCTTGGGAAAACTCATCCACAAGTTTAAAAGAAGATTTTGGCCAAAAATCTAGAGAGTCAAGAGAGTCTAGGAGGGGCTAGAGGTCCTAGATGTTAGAAAGGTTCGAATAGTGTGTAACAATTGTGAGGAATTCTTCAAGAACTTGTAAGAGTGGAGGGAAAGTGAGAGATTTCTTCCTCCTTG
>JXCR01136582.1:0-18711 GCA_002079205.1 Phalaenopsis hybrid cultivar | reverse complement strand
GGACTCTTCTTGAATTCTCTTATAATGATCTTACCTACTAAATGCTAGAGGTTAAGATCAATATGTGGAATTTCAAGTTGAGTAAAAAGAAGAGTTTTGAATTTCTAATTATGGGGTACCTCTTCTAATTTTCTAAGACTAGTCAACAGGGAAATCCTATGGCTAGACCTAGGCTACTAAAGAAGTTTTCTAGACCTCAACCAAAAGTGAGGTCAACAGGACGAGGCTAAACCCACCTAAACTAGCTAAGATGATCTATGAACCAATGGTCCCTTGCTTTAATGGATTTCACCCCATATTTGGCCTAAACTCAATTATCTTGGCCATCATCACTTACCCTTAGGAGTTAATCATCATTAGCAAACCCCCGGCCTCCCTGAGCCAAGAAGTGACCATAATCTGGCCAACCACCACCTTAGCCACTGGAAACAACCAGCCCAAAGCTACCACCATTGGCCAAAAACCAAAATTAAACCCCCTGACTTGGTTCACCCTAATTGGATGCTTGATTCTTTCTTCCCTTCACCTCAGCAAGCTTTAGCACCCAACTCTCAGCCCTGAGCTCCACCAAACAGCCATGGATTTAAATGGAGTTTTGCACAATCAAAAAAGAGAGTGCTATGAACCTTAAGGAAACTCTGCTAAAATCTCACCAGAACTTCTCCAAACCATCCCAAGTGCAATCCCCTTACTCTCAGCCACTGATAGCCACCCCTTAGAGCCAATTTCTTCAGTGAAATTTGCCCTAAAATAAGGTCAGATCTCTCCACTCCACCACAATGAACCAAAATTTAATTAATTATGCACACACCATCCCCACAGTGAAAGAGGTCGATTCCCCACAAAAGCCCCCTCTGAAATAGCCTCTAGCATAGCTCTAGACCAACACCTAAAATCCACCTTGGTTGAAACCATACCTAGACAATTCACCAGGGCTTGAGACTTCATCTAGAGGTTTGTGGGATCCAATCAAAGCTACCACAATCATCTAATTAAGGCCTTCCCTCTCAGATAAAGGTAATAAATCCTAACCCTAATCCGAGCTTATTTTGATCCTCCATTTGTAATGGCTCCATTTCATAGCTGATTAACCATATAGATGTGTTCATCTTGAGTAGATGAAGGTTTAAAAATAAACCCCATGCAATTTGGTTGAGTCTAGACCAATATCTTAAGGTTTTAGTGTGAACGACTTACGATTTAATTCAGCTGGGGACGATAACGGAGAGCCGTCCAATTGTGCATGTATCCAATGGACGGAGGAGAACGAGCCAGATAAACTCTTAGTATGTGAACAGCGGGTTGTATGACAGCTGAAGTGGACGGCGACGTTAAATGGCAGAGCGCCGTATGGATACTTCGGAGCAGACGAGGATAAGTTGGCGCCTCGGGGATAAGTAGAAAAATATGGATTTTCTGAATTTTTTTAAATGCCTGAACTTCAAAAATCCATATCTTTCTTTAGAAAAATACCCTCTTGCTCAATGAACAGAGGAGAATAATGTCGACTAAAAATAAAAAATATTTTCATATTCCCTAATTTTTATTGAATTAAATACCCTCTATGGCATTTCAATTATCCATGACTAAATATTGCTCACCATGGCTTGAAATTTTGAGGGTTCATTCCTCTTGACAAAGGCTGTCTTCTAATTTTTTCAAGGTCAAAGGACATCTCTATGCATCTAGCCCTAATTTTTCAATTAAGGTGACCATTTTGGCTATTTTAATTGTATAAATCAAAATATCATTTAAAAAATTATGAGAAAATTTTTAGTAGGTTTCCTATGGTCAAAAAAGTCTAGGAAAAATATCTTGATATCTTGAATTATCTTGTAAGTTTCTATATTTATCTAAATGTAAATATGTTGTGTTAATTTTTTTTTACTTATATACTTATCAAAAATTGACAAAATTAATCCCACATTGTTCATAAAAATCATGTTTATCCACTGTAAAAATTTAAGAACTATTTGATTATGTTCAAGTATTACAGTTGATTTTCTAAGGAACCTTGTATTTTGGTACAAAAATATTTATATTAAATTAAATACTCTTAGGAAAATTAAGAAAAGTGGTTTTCTGAGTTCCTTGTTATTAGAGGCACTTAGGAAAAAAAATTATTTTTTTAAAAAAATACTTAATTTTTATGCCTTATTTTGAATTTTAAAATAATTAAAAATAGTTAAAGATCTCAGAAAGATCAAAACATTTCAAAATATGCCTAATTGTTCTCTGATCACTTGGGACTCATTAAAATATTTTTCCTAATTTTCCAAAGTTATAAATAAATTTTAAAAGGCTTAAAAGTGGATTTTCCTTTTTCTCCCATTAAATTAGTTATAATAAATTAATTCAAAAAAATTATGAAATTTTGTCTGAGTATTTCTCTGACCTAGAGAAACCTCTAATAATTTTCTCATAAATAAAAACTTTATTTTGCAAATTCAAATAAATCAAGTTCTAAAGAATCTTATTTTCTAAGCTTAAATAAATAATTAAATCAAATTAAATTTTGAGAGGTCCACATATTCTCCTCTAAATATTATAATTACCTCATTGATATGACACTCTAAACCCTTAAATTCATTTGATTTGTCTTTAGTAAGTTATGAGGTGAAGTGCCCCAGGGAAAAATATTCATTTTAGACTTTAGTTCCTTAATCAAAATTTAGGACTAACCAAGGGAAAATGGGTAATTTTGATCTTAATAAATATGTTTGGATGATTGAAATATAATGGGATTACAAGGTAGAAACTCACTCACCACTCTTCCACAACATCAACAAAATCATAATTCTCCTAACCTTCATGACTTGGAAGCCAATTAAGATCAAACAATTCTTAAGTGATGGGCTTAAGTCGAAAAGATAATAGTTTACTTTTCTTAAGCCCAAAGTTGAGGATGATTTGACTATTTGATAAGAATACATGTCACTTGGATCAAAAATCTTGATAATAACCATTTTGCCTATCATGATATTTAAAGGCTTAGTAGTGACTTAGGCTCGGCGTCTAAACTCAATTGATTGGATTTAGAAGATGACATGATTGGTGATTAATATATTTAAACACTATAAGCTTGACCTTAATTGTGGGCACCACAACCTTTAAATGACCTAAAATTGCCTTAGGGGCACCCCCTCACATAACCTATAAATGAAATATCAATTGATTGATCAAGTACCCAATCCTCGAGATAATTAAATTATTAGGTTTCACTGAGCAAGGGGTAGTCACACTTCAACCTCTGATGATTAATGGAACAATATGATAAGTCCAAAATAAACTCAAAATATTCAAAGAGATCTTCAAAATGGTTCAGGGTCATGCCTCTAGTATTTTGAAATCTGTTAGACAATCTGAAGAGCTAATTGGACTTGTCATATTTTATTTTAAAAACATTTATTAGGATCTTCTGAGATTCAATCAAATCATAACTTGGGGTTTGGTAGCTAAACCTTCATCTACTCTTACAACTTAAATTCCTTGCAAAATTATATGCATATCTTACAAGTACTGAACTTTCAAATGGTGGAAAGAGAAGAATCAGCAAGTACGCTTTTAAATTAATGCATTTACCTTTCTGCACCTCTTGTCTTGAGCTTGCATGTTAAACAATGATGTCACCATGCATGAAAACCAAAATTGTTAGGATAGTTGTGAAACTAAAACCCAAAACTAAAATTAACCAAGATAAAATTCACAACCACAACATTCAAAAAATAAGATACCTCAAAATTTAATCACAAACATCACAAAACAAAAGTTGTAACTAAATTAAGACATCTTTATTGGATGATTTGGAATCCCTTAGAGGAGGTAACCTACAGTTGCTAACGAGATTTCCCACGGCCTAAGTGAAGTTATGGAACTCATTAAGTTTAGTTTAGTAAATTCATTTATACTAAGTGGATTAGAAAGAAAATAGTGGTGTCGGAACTAGGGAACCATAAGATCCTAACTAGTGTCACTCTAATCAACTTAAACATACCCTATAATATTTTAATGACCATAACCATAGGAACATTTGATTTCACATTATAACCCGACACGTTAGAAAACATAAGCTTATCACAAAGAGGAGCTTGGAGCTAACATTGTGGGCAACATGGCCAGTGATCCCGAAACTGCTTATATGCAACAATATAACAATAATTTTGATTATATTTTTTAATTATATTTCCTTATTTCGCAACAAAAACAAAAACTTGATCCTAAAGAAAAATAAGAATTTCACTTTTAATTTATATATATTGGGATACTACGCAAGTATATGTACCGTTATCAAATAATATAGGACTTTTTTATTAAAACCTGAATATCGAACCGACTGGGAAGATATGCAATATGCCCTTTTTGGAAAACTTTCTATTTTTAAAAAGCAATTATTTAAACTAAAGACATTTTCGCAGTAAAGAAAGTTTAAATATTTTTGGTAAATTTAATATTTTGACAAAAACTGAACAAACTTAAAAAGATAACTTGAGTTTTTGTAGAAGAAAAGTACTAAATATGAAAACATCTTTCTCCTTATCATGAATCATTAATAAGTATAGAAATTCTGTTGTGGAAGTATGCATATTGTGTTGTGCCAAATAGGAGCAATAATTTTCTTTACTCTTACTAAAGATGCTATAAAGAACATTAGCTAATTTAAAGTTTGAATAGCTCTGAAGACCGACTAGGCAGGGAAGATACTAGATCTCACTCTAGAGTTCCCTTGATTCCCTCCACCTGGGGGATAACATCTCGTATCAGAATCTAAAACAATAAATCAAGTTTGGGGCTTTAACCTGTCACTTTAAAGTCCTCTAACTCTACACCCTTCAAGGAATATTTCCCTTAATATTTGCACTCAATCATGTTAATTACATTCTCATTCATACAACCTCATGTGATTCTTTATAATTGTTGACTGAGACAATACCAGCCCGGTTCGTACATATTCTCATAACAAATTTAACATCCAGATTGGCCAAATCAAGAATTAAATGAAGTATATGGATTTAAATCATTAAAGATCAATACTCTGCACAACATCCATCCAAGACTTAATTACTTATCATTTTAAGAAGAAAGAAAAAGAAAACTACTTAGAATCCTTGGAAAATATAAAATCACACTTTAGTTTAAAAGTAGAAATTTTTATCAAACCAACAACAAGTCTCAATTAAAACCAGAAGTATTATAAAATAAAAGATAAAAACTTATCTCAAGTCCTCCATCAAACTCTTGAAGTTTCTTTGAATCTCCTCTCTTTTATAACATGCTCAATATAAAACTAAAATAAAAAGAATAAATATGTGATGCCTGAAATTCTCTCCAACTAACTCTCCAATTTTAGAACTTTCAAAATTTTCCTAGTACTTTTAGGACCCCTCTCAAAGTCTCAATCTTCTTTCTTTTCTAATTCTCCAATAGGTGTCTTGGTCTCTCTTCAAAATGTGTCTTGATTCCATGTATTTCCTCAAGAGATGCATCCTTTCGCAATAATTTTCATCCATGGTGGTTGTCACCACCTATTAAGCCAATAGGTACCTCAAAAACCTCTTTAAAATTTGAAAAAACTGAATTTACTCATCCTAAAAAACTGCCACTGGCACTTTAGCATGGAATCTCTGGCGCTTAAGTGCAGCCTTCTCTGTTTAACTGGCGCTTAAGCGTTGGATTTAGTGCTTAGGCGCCAGAACACTTTTGAACATTTTTTACCTATTTGCTCCAAATTTGATCCTTTTTCACTCCTTTACACATTTTCACCTTTTAACCAGTACATGAAAGAAAAACACAAAATACCTTCCATTAAAGTGTAATATCTCAAAAATAGGTACTAAAATGTGTCTAAAAATACTATATATTTTAGGCTTATCAAAATTGCCCAAACTTAAAATGTTACTTGTCCTCAAGTGACACTTCAATCTTTACAAACTAAATATTTATGATATGTTTATGAGTTTCTTTAGGAGCTAAAATTTAGATTAGAAATATAGTAGTCCAATTTAGAAAAAAATATTCAGTAAATGAGACCAACTTACGGTTTAAAAATTTTTAATGTTAAGAAAGATGAAAATATGAGTTCCTATCTAATTCAGAAATATTGTAAGTCTTCCATATTTAGAATTTAGTTCTTTTATTATCTCCACTTAAAAATTTTTTTAAGAATAATTTTACTTACTAATGTAGAACCAATTTTTTATTAAGCACTAATCCTCAACCTTCTCCTCCCTCACTTTTTCTTCTTCTTCTTCTTCTTCTTCTTCTTTTCTTTTTCCTTTTCCTTTTTATTCCTTTTGTTTTTCTTTTCTTTTTTTTTTAGGCAAGGATTACTATATCTAGATAGGTCGTTAATAATTATGAATTCTACTTTTCCTTTCCTAAAGCAAAGTCTTGATTCAAAAATTTTACTTATAAATATAATAATAGCTTTGAAAATTATTTTTAATAAAAAAATTTAAGTATTAAAAATAAAAGCCTAAATTTCTAAAATTTTTAAAAATATAATGTTTCTTACTAAAGATAGTTATTTATATTAATCATTTTCTACACTAAAAACTTTTAACTTAAAGTTTTCCTTCATTACTCAAAATTTCAACTAAATTCTCTTACTCATTTCTAAAATCAAAATTTACTTCCCTAATATAACTTCATATACATGATCACTTTTTCTTTTCAAATCAAATTCACTGGTAGTTCATTTAAGAACAAATAAAATTAAAGTTTTTAAAATATTTTTCACCCCCCCCCCAAACTTAAATTTTTAACAGATTAAACAATTTAGCATCAAATATATACAAGCAGGAATAAAATTTAAAATAACTGCTAACAAAAATTTGTATACCCTAATGATACAAGTAAAAACTAAAAATAGGAGTAAAATTTAATTTTGATCAAATTTTCTAATATTTTCATTTCAATTCAACATGTAGAGATTCAATAGATTTCTAAACAATGAGTATAAACATAAAAGCAAAATAACACACTAACTTTAGTTCATAATCTCAATATAAAAACAAACTCACAAACATGATAAAAGAAAAATATAGGGTAGCAATTTCTGAAATTTAATAATTAAGACCTAAGTTAGCAAGATTTTCATCTTTTCAAAAGACATAGAATTAAGTTAACTTCTAAGCTAACTAAATCATAAAACTCACAATAGTTACTATCCTAAAATTTTAAAACAAACTGCTAACTAACACAAACATCACAATAACAATAAAATACAAAAGTGCAAAATACAATACATAGTACATATCATCACAAAGATACAAATATAGCAGTACCACACCACATAGTCCACAACATAAAAATAAACAACACATCACAAATCTCAAGTCCAAAGCACATAGTCTAACACATATTACAAACATAAAAACCTCTTAATTCTACTCCTCATCTTTTTAATCATCGCTATACCACTTTTTTCAGGCTAATAATCAGGATATCAAAGATATGGAGGAAATTACACTCTTGGGTCACCCCTAATTAGGTTCTCTAGAGATGAGTGGATTTTCTCTTCATAATCACTCTTTCTCCTACTATACCTATCATCATGCTCTGCAAAATGCTCTAAATTATGAACTTTATCAGTAGTAAAATTATTATATTCCAACATCCTTTGCAATAATTGATCTTGGGCCTCAGTAGACTCACCTCCAGATGTAGAAGCATGTGAGGTAGATGGTCTAGATGTAGAAGCAGCAGAGGTAGAAGCAGCAAATGTCTCCATTCCATAACTCATAGAAAATTCTCCTCTCCAGGAAAAAATAGAATGCTCAGAATTAGTCCTCACATTCACCTTAGTGATGGGCTTTAGAGGTAACAACACTTCCTCCCAGCTATCATATTTAACTCCAGCCTACTCATACAAAGAAAAGATTAATGAAGCAAACCCTAGGCCTGCAGTAGTAACGGCAGTTGCAGAATTGATGATAGTCTGATGAATCAAAGCTCCTATGTTGATGAGCTTTCCTTCCTCGATATAATAATTTAATGTCGCTCTCTCTCTCTAGTCAATGACATCTATCACAAGTTTTGACATGATCATTAACATCTCTAAAAATTGTAAGCCAATAGAATCCAGATTGTAAAATTTTATATGTTATTTTATCAACACCAAAATATTCCCCAAAATTAAAATTATGACATTTTCGGATAATTTCATAAGTTTCTTCTAATGGTACACATCTTTGAATAATTAGACCCTTTCCTTGTTTATATAAAAATGGGTCATCCCAAAAATAAGTCTTAGCTCCAGAAATAAATTTCCTCTTTTGTTGGTAGATCATTCCATAGGGTATAATATCACTAAGAATGAAGTTCACAATATCGACATACCACGAAACATGCCACTCATTAATAGTGAACAACTTTTCATCTGGAAAATGTTCATTAATTTTTTTTTCAAAACAGAGTGGTTTTTCTAACTCAAGCCTGGACAAATGATCATAAATTTGATTTTTAGTCCCCTTTCGATCTACTATTTCAAAATCAAATTCTTGCAAAAGACAAATCCATCTTATAAGTCTAGGTTTAGCATCCTTCTTTTTCATTAAGTACTTAATAGAAGAATGATATGTATGCACTAAACAATGAGTTCCAATTAAATATGATCTAAATTTTTCAAAATCATATACTATTGCTAATAACTCTTTTTCAGTTATTATATAATTGATTTGAGTTTCATTAAGAGTTTTACTAGTATAGTAAATTAATTTGAAAATTTTATCATATCTTTATCCTAAAACATCTCCTATAGCATAATCACTAGCATCACACATCAATTCAATAGGTTTTCTCCAGTTTGGTGAAACTATAATTGGTGCATTGATTACTTTTTCTTTTAATAAATTAAAGCTTTTAGGCATTCTTGATCAAAACTAAAAATTGCATCTTTCTCATGTAAATGGCATAAAGGGTTAGAAATCTTTGAAAATTTTTTAATATATCACCTGTAGAATCCAACATGTCCTAAAAAACTCCTAATTTCCCTTACATTTGTTGGATAAGGTAAATTAGCGATCACTTGAATTTTAGCAGGATCTACTTTCATACCATTTTCTGATATTTGATGACCTAATACAATTCCTCTTACTACCATAAATTGACATTTTTCCCAATTAAGGACTAAATTTGTTTCTTCACAGCGCTTAAGAACTTTAGATAAATGTTATAAACATGAGTCAAATGAAGTTTCAAATACTGAAAAATCATCCATGAATACTTCAATCCCTTTTTCAATTAAATCACAAAAAAATTGCCATCATGCATCTTTGAAATGTAACTGGGGCATTACATAAACCAAAGGGTATCCTTCTAAAAGCAAAAGTACCATAAGGATTGGTAAAAGTTATTTTCTCTTGATCCTCAAGAGATATTTATATTTGGTGATAACTAGTATATCCATCTAGAAAACAAAAGTATTTATGCTCAGCTAGTCTATCCAGCATTTTTGAATTTGGTGATAACCAGTATATCCATTTAGAAAATAAAAGTATTTATGCCCATCTAGTCAATCCAGCATTTGATCTAGAATAGGGTAATGGAAAATGATCTTTCATAGTGGCAAGATTTAATTTTCTATAATCAATGCATATTTGCCACTCTATAACTTGTCAAGTAGTTATTAGTTTATTATGTTCATTCACAGTTACAACTACTCCTCCTTTCTTAAGAACACAGTGAATTGGATTAACCCATGCACTATCTGAAATAGGGTAGATAATTCCAGGATCTAACCACTTTAAAATTTCTTTCTTAACAACTTATTTCATAATAGGATTCCGTCTCTTTGAGGATCAACCCTGGGTTTGCAGTTCTCTTCCATATGAATTCTATGCATACAAATTGAAGGGCNAATTGTCCATCCAAAGGCTTTCTTAAAATTTTTCAAAATTTTCATCAACCTTTCTTCTTCTTCCATCGTTACTTTTGGAGGAAATTATAACTAATCCTAAAAAGGCATATTTTAAATGTTCAGGAAGTAACTTCAACTCAAGTTCTGGAGGTTTTTTAGTTGATGAACAAAATGATTTATCTTTGTCTATCGTGTCCAAAATTTCAAAACTTTCTCGAACATAGTTTTGAATCTTCCTTAAAAAGTTATTCACATCGATCTAATTCCTCTTCTTGCTCGTGTTCCAAATCTTTTTCTTCAAATTTTTCTTCATAAGTTGCTTTGAAATAGCATTCACTTAAATTCTTATAGCATCCATCCTATAACATTCATCATTTTTACCTTTTGCAGGATATTTCATTGATCTTGAAATATTGAAAGTAACAGTTTGATCATTGGCATGCATTGTTAATTCCCCTTTCTGAACATCTATCATTGCTCTTCTTATGGCTAGGAAAGGTTTCCCAAAATGATAGGTATCTCTTTATCTTTCTCTTCCTTCTGTGGCTAGGAAAGGTCTCCCTAAAATGATAAGTATCTCTTTATCTTCCTCCATATGCTTAGCACAATGAAATCAACAGGAAAGATAAATTGATCCACTTTCACTAGGACATCTTCTATAACTCCTTTAGGGTATGTTATCAAATAATCTGCTAATTGCACAATTACAATAGTAGGGGTCATTTCTTGTAATCCCAATCTTCTGAATATTGATAATGGCATAAGGTTAATGCTTGCACCTAAACCACATAAAGCTTTCCTATAAAATTTGTCTCCTATTGCACATAGAATTGTAAAGTGACAGCAACTTTATATATGCTTAAAAATATAAGCAATTAATACTACTGCTAAAAGATTTAATTCCTCAGCAACTATACCAAAACTTAATAACAGTTATAGATTTGATAAAGATTGATGTAATAAATATTCAATAATTGTAAAGTCACACTTATCAACGCAAGTATACGTATCGCTCAAGTAATATAGGGCTCTAATGGAGTCCTAGATATCGATCCCATAGGGAGTAATATTAAAACTACGAACTATTATTTTAGAAAATCAATATTTTAATCGCAATAATGAAATTCAATTTTCTTATTTGTCACTAATAGGCAATTGAAATAAATATGTAATTTTCTTGATAACTCTTAAATAACTAATTATTCTAATGATGTTTTTAATGTGATATTCAATATATAAGAAAGCATATTTCTTCTTGTTAAGAAATTATATTGAATGGATAAAATGAATCAATTTAATTTGTATTGTGTCAAATAGGAGCATACCTATTCTTTACTCTTTGATCAGTCATAAAGAACATTGACTAATCCTACGCTTGTTTACTGAATTTGCGGCTAGGTTGGGAGGATACCGGCTCTCACTTCGGAGCTGCCATGTTCCCCTTGCCTGAGGGCTAACATCTACACTTCAGCACCCAAACGATAGGACCAAATTGGGGATTTTTGTCTCACTCTAAAATCTCCAATTCTACGCCCAATAATTTTATTTCCATATTTATTTGCACCCAAAATTGGGGATTTTAGTCTGTCACTCTAAAATCTCCAATTCTACGCTCGATAATTTTTTTTCCATATTTATTTGCACCCAACTGACCGAATTGGGGATTTTAGTCTGTCATTTTCTAAAATCTCCAATTCTACGCCCGATAATTTCATTTCCCTATTTATTTGCACCCAATTTCTGTCACTCTAAAATCTCCAATTCTACGCCCGATAATATTATTTCCTTATTTATTTTCACCCAACTTCCAATGCAATCTCCAATTCTACGCCCGATAATATTATTTTCCTATTTATTTGCACCCAACTTCCAAGGTTTTTGACCTCCCTGAATCTTGGATGTAATCCTTCACTTTAGTTGTAAAACTCAACATATTTTAATAAATCAATTGGCCAGATTGAAAGTAAATTAACATCGAAGTGAAAAGATCATCAGAATTTCTTAAACATTATCTTGGCTTCACCAATTCAAATCACAATTTCACAAATCTCAAGAAAAAGATAAAGACAGAGAAAACTACTCAAAAAACATGTGGAAAACACAACAAAACTCGAAATTCATATATAAAATCAAAGTCATACAAACTACAATAAGTAAATAAACTTATCTCTAATTTCTCCCCAAGAAAACTCCTCAAAGTTTCTCTTAATCATTTCCTTTCTTTACAGCACACATAATTCCTCTTTGAAGCGGCAAGGAACAAGAAACCTCTCATTTTTCCTCCACTCTTACAATCTCTCGAAGAATTCCTCACAATTTAGACACTCTAGTAAACTCTCTACACACTAATGGAACCTTTCTAACCTTCAGGACCTCCAGGCTCTCCAGGCTTGTTTTTTGCATATTTTTGCTCCAATGACCATAATTCATCATTCCTGCAACAAAACATCAAAAATACATTTCTTTAAAGTGTAATATCATCAAAAATAGTATAAAATAGGTATGAAAATCTCAATATATTTCCCTTTGGTCAAAATCCCCCAAACTTAACTATTACTTGTCCTCAAGTAATGTTAGTACTATATAAAATTTATGATCTATAGTAGTAAAGTTTTAATTCAGAAATACTATAAGTTTGATTTAAACAAATATCATAGTGAGATTTTCAGAAAACATTCAAGTAATTAAATTAACTCTGTAGCTACCAGATTATCTAGTCATCAAGTTTAAGAGTTCTAGTCTTCTATTCATTTCAAGAATGACTATATGTTGTAGTATTAAGTCATTTAGAATATCAAAAGGATAGGAGCTCATGAGAACACTACTAGTAAAAGATCTAATCCATAAATATAAGTTCAGGAATGTATTTAGGTTTTCATGACTATATGTTGCAATATTAAGTCACTTAGAATATTCAAATGATAGGAACTTCATAAAGATGCATCCATAAATATAAGTTCAGGAATGTAATTAGGTTTTCCCTTTAGAGTAAAAGATCTAATCCATAAATATAAGTTCAGGAATGTATTTAGGTTTTCCCTTTAGGTAGATCCAGTGAAGCCAATTTTTTATTAGGCATATCCTCAAGCTTCTCCTCACTTCCATATTTTTTTTCTTACTTTCTTTTATCTTTTTCATTTGGATTGCTTTCAATCCTACATTATTTTTCTTTTCANGAAGGGGTACAATATACGTTACATAACACACCTAAATTTGGTATTTTCTCAACCTCAATACATTAATTCAGCTTTGTAATCCAAGCCACAACACTCAAAACGCTGAAAACAAAACATCCTATGCTTAGTCTCAACTATACAGAGATCTAAAAGCATAATTCTAAAAAAAAAAAATGCAAAGTTTAAACCAAATTACACACATAAACAGACAAATAGTAATATAAATCTACTATTTATAAGATTCAGTACTAGATTCTCCTCTGAGATCACCCTTTGATTGCACATGAACGAAGAGGTTGTAGAAGGGTCAGTATGAAAATTCTTTAGTAGAATTCTCTTCTATCAATTTCATCCTCTTCATCAGCCGTATCAAACTATCTTCTATATTTCCAGAGTGCTCAAAATATTCTTTCATCCTCCAGTCTAAATGATCAAAGAAATTGGAGATATTATTAATTGCATTCATGATATTTTGTACCTCTTTCTCCAATTTCTTGGTTCTGCGCAGGATCACCAGAGCCTTGTCAGTAACTAAGGGTTGAACTGGTAGTGAATTTTGAGATGATTGATCTACTATAATAGTCATGTCATTTTAATCTTCAAAAGCTGGGAATCTCTCAGTTGGGTCCGAAGGCTTCCAAGGTAGAAGTACCTTTTCCAAATTTTCGTAGGACACTTGGAACTGACTGTAAAGTGAGAAAATTATGGAAGGGTGACCAAGCCCATAAGTTGATCCATGAATGATCAGGCCCAAAACAGACTTCACAATTATTGATCCAATATCGATCAGCAGTCTCTTTTAGATGCAGTAATTCAGAATTGCACTTTCTTTAGAAACTTTACCGATCTTCATTATCGGTAGCAGTTTCGCAGAAATAAAAAAAGTGCCAGTATTTCAAAATGGGATTTAGGAGTGTCGCAGGAAAACTAACATATCTATTTTCTCTTATTTCTCGGTCTTCAGTTTCGTCAGTTAAATACTGGTAAATCTCATTCATCTGGTTTCTTATCGGGACGAAGTTGGA
Organism: Phalaenopsis hybrid cultivar; assembly: GCA_002079205.1. Classification (NCBI taxonomy): domain Eukaryota; kingdom Viridiplantae; phylum Streptophyta; class Magnoliopsida; order Asparagales; family Orchidaceae; genus Phalaenopsis; species Phalaenopsis hybrid cultivar. Next base: position 4,654 of record JXCR01136582.1, on the reverse strand, counting down.
ATAGTGGCACACAAGAACGTTATAATTCATTGATCCTTGTAGGAGTGAAAGTGATCCATCTACCTTGCACATAAAAGACTCCCTAGTTGATTCCATGCAAATTTGCATAAAATTCCTTTACCACAGGAACAACCACAGTGACGGTAGTATAGCACAGCACTTCACATCTTTGCTGCACTATCCTCGATTTATGAATCCTCGTTCCATGATCAATCTTTTCTTTGTTAATAACTTGTTGAAGATTCATTGCGCTTCCGCACTAATAAACTTTTATCGCTTAAACACTCGCATTCTGAGAATTATTAGGGGAATTGGATGCCATAAAAATGAAATTGGTGGAGTTTCAATTTATTTTTGGGGGAAATATGACTTCAGGAATCGAATTTGGGAGTTTAAAGAGGTAACTCCTGCCCAAAAACCGCCAAAATCCGTCATTCAAACTCTAAAAACCGCCATCTCACCGGTCTCGCCTTCGGCGACGTCGAGGACGCCATCGGTAAGCCTTCTGTATTTAATTGTCTAGACTCCCGGGAAAAACCCGCCATCAGCAGCGTCAATGATGTCGTCAGCGCCCAAGGCAAAAATTGCACGATTTTGCTCTAGTCCGAATGCGCTCCAATTTTTCTCTATGGATCCAAATTTTATGATGATTCAAGGGTAAATAAGAGTAGTAGAGCTCCATACTACCACAAATTAATGATAATTTCAACTAAAAGCTACTTGGGTTGCCTCCCATAAAGCGCTTGGTTTAACGTCATCAGCCCAACCTATTCAGGTGTTTTTCAGGTTCAGTGATCATTAAAATTTCATTAAATTTGGTCTTTTACCCTCAAAATATGGTTTTAATCTGTGTCCATTTACTTTAAATCTATTTACAATCTTCTGATCTTCAATTTCAATAAATTGTAACTATAAACTTGAGTCACACTAAATGGTCATAATCAACGAGACTTCAATTTCCCAGAGAATAACTTCAACCTAGTGTTTTAAAGTAAAGTTCAAAGTTCTTCTGGTTAATCTTCCGATCATGCCATAACTTTAATTTCTCCTTATAAATTATGTCGCTATCATAAAATTCATTTCATAATTCTTTCAATTTATTTAATTGTAACAATCTCTTCTTACCAACATCTTTCAAATTATAATTGAATTCCTTGATTTCCTAATATGCTTTATGCTCCAATTCTACTAGTAAGTGACAAGTCTTTCTAAAAATCAACCTGTAAGGAGTCATTCCAATAAGAGTTTTATAAGCAGTCCTGTAAGCCCATAATGTGGTATCCAGTCTAGTGGACCAATCTATTCTACTAGGGTTTATAGTTTTATAAGCAGTCCTGTAAGCCCATAATGCGGTATCCAGTCTAGTGGACCAATCTACTCTATAAGGGTTTACAGTCTTTACAAGTATTTGTTTAATCTCTCTATTAGAAACTTCAGCTAACCTACTGGTTTGAGGGTGATAGACAATAGAGATTCTATGAATAATATTAAATTTTTCTGCCAATGTCTGAATGTATCTATTCCTAAAATGGGATCCTCCGTCAGTGATAATCATTCTAGGCATTCCGTATCTAGTGAAATATTTTTCATTAAAACTTTGAAACACTTTTACCATCACAACGAGGTAAAGCTTGTGCTTCAATCCACCTAGAAAGGTAGGAATCTTGAAACACTTTTAGCGTCACAACAAGGTAAATCTTGTGCTTCAATCCACTTTGAAACGTAGTCTACTATAATTAACATGTATAAGCTCAAATGAAGGAATAAATGGTCCCATAAAATCTAATCCCCAAACGTTAAAGATCTCAACTTATCCAAATGAAGGAATAAATGGTCTCATAAAATCTAATCCCCAAACATCAAAGATCTCAACTTCTAACATAAAATTCAAAGGCATTTCATTTCTTCTAGATATATTGCCTACTTGTTGACATCGAGCACAAGTTTTTATATATCCATTAACTTCTCTAAAGATAGTAAGCCAATAAAATCCAGCTTTNAAATATCTTAAGTTACAAAATTAATTTTCATTATAAAAATATTTATTTAAATCTACCATAATATTTAAATAGCTATAATATATAGTTACCTGAATTAAATTCACTACATAAAATCATATAAATAATTTTTGAAAATATTTAGATAGAGGACATTTAATAGTTAATATTTTTCTTCCCTCCACCAAACTTAAATTTTTCAATATAAAATGAGACAGGTGGAAATACAAGCTCTAAATATAAATCATACCTTAGTATTTTAGGCATTTTCATCATTCTAAAATTTTTGCAGTCCTTCTAAAAATTTCTACTTCACCTGGTCTGTAACATTAGGAGTTTTCTACACATATAAATCATTTAGAGAAATTGTTGGGTAATTAAATTTTGAAATAAGTACAAACTAAAACATTAAACATACACAATATTTCCTAACACAACCATAATACTAAACCAAACAATTACAATTAAAATGCAAAAATAAAAATCACATTACATTACAATCCACAAAACACTACTCAGCATCTATTATACTGCACATGCAAATTTAACTACCACACTAACTTTATAACAAAAATTAAAAATTATCCAAGTACAACTTAACAATAAAAATGAAAATTCAAATACACAAAAACATCTATTTCTACTACAAAAGATCACAAAAATAAAAGTACAAGTACATCAATTACATCATATATCAAAATCCAAAACTATGTCTTCGTCTCCTTGATCAGTGGGTGGATCGGGCTGATACTGAGTATATCGGGGGCACTTAAGGAAGGCAACATCAGGCTCACCTCTGTAGTGTCGGGCCTGAGCTTCATAATAAGCTATCTTAAAATTTGAATGCCTTTAAAGGTACTCACTATCGTAATCATGTCAACGTTCTAAACCTCCAATCCTTTCATTTATTAATTATATGCTCTTCTGCTGCAAGGTCAACTCATTCATCAAATCAATCAGAGTTGGGGACCAGGTGGAAGGTCATAACTTGTAGAGGGGACATCTCTACTAGTAGAAGGTTCTTGACTTCTACTCATGGAAGGTCATAACTTGTAGAGGGGACATCTCTACTAGTAGAAGGTTCTTGACTCCTACTTCGAGTTCTCCATTTCTCATGGAGAAGGTCATAACTTGTAGAGGGGACATCTCTACTAGTAGAAGGTTCTTGACTTCTACTCCCATTCTCTTCTGCTGCAAGTTAATTCATTCATCAAATCAGAGAGGGTAGGGGAACTAGAAGGTGGAAGGTCATAGGAGGGGACATCTCTACTAGTAGAAGGTTCTTGACTCCTACTTCCAGTTCTCCATTTCTCATGATTTTCATAAGTTTTCAAATTTGCTTTACTAATGTGTTTCATAGGGTGAACCCATTCCTCATCTCCTTCAGCTTTCGCTCCAGAAAGTTGGCAAAGTGCATAAATAAGGCCAGGATGTCCTAGACCTCCACTTGTTTGCTCCAAAAAGTTGGCAAAGTGCATAAATAAGGTCAGGATATCCTAGACCTCCACTTGTTTCACTCAGTCGTAGTCAATATATTCTTAAAAATAATTCTCCCCACATTTATAGTTCTATTATTCTGAATGCAGAAATTTAATATATTCTTAAGAATTATTCTCCCCACATTTATAGTTTTACTATTTTGAATACAAAAATTTAGATATTCTTAAGAATTATTCTCCCCACATTTATAGTTCTACTATTCTTAATACAGAAATTCAGAATAATCTCTAGTTACCTCACTATGGTGATAAGTCGGTAACAGAGTAGAAGAAATAAAATAGTGACATGCCTTAAAGGTGGCATTCAACATGGAAGCAGAAAAATTTACCCATTCTCGTTGCTTAATCTTCCACGTTCCTTTCCCATCAGTGAGAAAGTTGATCACATCATTCAGGGGGCCTTTCATAGTACTAAAGGATTCATAATGGCAGCTATAAGAGTCTGGGACTTCGTAAAAGGTGTTAATGCGGGCGACATTAAATTCAACAGAGAATCCCCGCACTTGAATGATTCCATCTTTAAAATAGAATACGTTGGCATAGAATTCCTTCACAATATTTGAAATAGCCTTATTGGTGGTGTAAAAGAAGTTTTCTCATCTCCGCTTGGTAATAACTCATTCAATTTCTCCTTTTCAAAAACTCGATCTTGTATACACTTCTTTCCTTCAAATACAGAAGTAAATCTTGATTGAGTCTTCGCATTGACGAAGTGAGACTCGTCGAACTCAAGTCATCTCTTTTTTTGTGGAGCCATTTCAATCTATNGTTCCCATAAACTGATTATTTTGTACCATTTGGATAATAGATAGTTTAAGCTCAAATGAATTGACAGCTATAACGGGGTTTTGTATACTCAAATGAATTTTATCTGTTGTAGGATTAACATAATATCCTAAAGGTATCTCATGATGTTCATTTTAATTTCTAGAATTATTTAAGTTGAAAGTCATTTTGTTCAAATTATATCTCTTTTTACTTTTTTCAAATTTTTCTAATTGTTCTTTATAACTCCAAATTGTAAGGTATTAAACTTGCCAATCCTAAATTACACATACACAAACCCAATAAGAAATATAAAAATAAGCAAACACACTAAAATATAAAAATATTTAATTAAACTACAAAAAGTTTTTTAGTTCAAATAAAATCCTCTTA
>JXCR01136580.1:0-11577 GCA_002079205.1 Phalaenopsis hybrid cultivar | reverse complement strand
CTTCCTCGAGGCAAAAAAGCAGTGGGATGTCGAGGATTTTTAGCAATAAGTTTAAATCCGATGATTTGAATGCAACAAGGCACATTTGGTTATCAAAGGGTACTCACAGAACTACGGGGTTGACTATGAAGAGACATTTTCTTCATTTGCTAAATTAAATACCATTTGAATCATTTTATCCCTTTCAGTTAATTTAGATTGGTCCTTATTCCAGCTTGATGTCAAGAATACATTCCTGAATGGCCATCTTACAGAGAAGGTATACATGGCTCTTCCTCCAATCTTTGACTCCACTGCCTCCCAGGATCAAGTATTTAGGCTGTGAAAATCTCTCTATGGATTGAAGCAATCACCACGGGCATGGTTCAGAAAGTTCAAAAAGGTGATGGTAGGCCATGAATTTACTCAAACTCAATCGGACCGCACTCTTTTCTTCAAGCATTTTTCCAGCGACCAGGTAGCTATCCTTATTGTCTATGTTGACGATATTGTTCTCATAAATAATGATCTACCAGCATCGGAGTCTCTGAAATGCATTCTTGCTGCTTCCTTTAAAATGAAGGATGTGGAATCTCTCTGATACTTCTTAGGCATAGAAGTTGCTCGGTAATCTCAAAGTATTTGTCTATCTAAACGGAAATATGTGATTAACTTTTTGACAGAGAACAATCTTCTCATATGCAAACCAGTGGTCATCCAGATGGATCCCAATGAAAAACTTCTTGATATTCCCAATGCAGTTCCTATAAACAAGACTCACTACCAGCGTCTTGTCGGGAAGCACATCTACCTTGCCCATACACGCCCCGACATTTGTGACGCAGTTGGGACAGTCGTAAATTCATACATGATCTCTAAGAGCATCATCTCCGAGTTGTCAACCGGATTCCCTACCATTTAAAAGGCACACCAGGAGGATGTTTTTTTTTTCACAGCATACCTCTCATTCTATTGCAGTTTACATAGACGTGGATTGAGCTAAGTCCGTCCATGATCGGCAATCTACCTCAGGGTACTATTTATTTGTGTGGGGAAACCTAGTCATATGGAAAAGCAAGAAGCAGTCTGTAGTTGCTCGGAGCAGTGCGGAACCCGAATTTCGGTCCATGTCCCTGGGAATTTGTGAAACTCTCTAGTTATGCATCATGTTCCAGGAACTATGTATGATAGTATCTGTTCTCCTATAGTTATTCTGTGATACAAAGCAGCCATTAGCATTTCTCACAACCCGATCTAAGCATGGTCGCACCTAACATATTGAGATGACCAACACTTCATTAAGGAAAAGCTCAAATCCGAGGAAATTAGTATCCCGTTTGTGTCATCCAGTAGTCAGCTGACAGATATTCTTACAAAGAACCTTTATTCGACGATTTCAAATCCAAGTTGAACATGACTGACATCTATGGTTCAACTTGAGGGGGAGTATTAGAATAGTCATTAATGGCTAGTTTTAGCCATTATTAATTCCTTTTTATTCTGATTTATTAACTTGGATTCTTTATTATTTCTTTCCTTTTCTACTAGATCCTCTTTTAATTTCTTGTATTTCTAATAGATCCTATAATGGGTATTTACACCCCTCTATGCATCATTAATATTTACCCTGGTTCTATTCTAACACAATCTTAATTTTAGATTAAGATATAACAAATATGTATCGTTATCATTTTCATGGTTGCTAAATTGCATACCCTACAGTTAGCTTCCATTCTATTTATCATGGGCTTCTAAAACTTATCTTTTAATCTATCAAAATAAAAGTGAAAGACTATCATGCCATAAAGGCCCAACACAGCAAAGTGAGGAGGCACGCCTTTTCAAATTAGAAGCTGCTTTTAAACACCAAGTAAATGCCATCTTAACTGAGATTTTTTTCAAAACTTCAACATATCGACGCTTGCAAAATCACAAAACAAAGCAGCAGCTCTGCATCCACAACATTAAAGGGAAAAAAAATCAGAATGCAAAACTAAGAACTCCGTAATCTTACAGTAAAATCAAGTGCGCACATAAATAGCCATTCTTACTTCTTATCCCTTGAGTGGTGTTACCTATCTTTACAACCATGATTAACAAGGAGTATGAAGAAATAGCATGACAAAATTAATACAAATTATTAGCTTTTATAGCAAGAACAGATGAGAAAAGTGTCAAATGAAGTGTAGAAGAAATGAACTGTTTCCCATTTAAACGAAAGAAAAGATCACAATGCTGCACTACAAATTTGGCCGAATGAAAAAAAAGGACTAAACAAAGAAGAATTTGAATTATTATTGTTTGTATATGAAGAACTTTGCAAAGAAAAAAATTATAGGATTATATTCATAATAGCTCAAGTCTAGCAGAATGTTTACTCGGAGAGAAAATATTTAAAAACAATGGAGCAATTTCAGGGAACTTCAAAAAATTTAAAGTGCAAGAAGGACATTTCCTCTAGTAAGAATCAGTTCTACAAAGATGCTACTCAGGTGATCACCCTTTTTTAAATTGATCATGGTGTTCAAGGCCAGCTAGGTAGTGTATTACGCTCGCCCAAGCATCCTATGCACTAAGAAACTACACTAAAGGAATTTCGCTTTTATTAGAAAATTCAGTTTTGCCACACCTAGTAAAAGTAAGTGCTAGTGCCTTGAGAACTTTTTTTTATAAAAAATGTTTACTCCTCTCGCACCAAATAATATCAACATTAATTATTATATGTCATGAAATTACCGAAGAAACAAAATCATGCATCCTTTATGAGTGTAATCCCCTATCAAACATTTTTTTTGGACTTTAAATTTGTGATGCTGCTCTTTGGCATTGAATGCTATTGCTTGAAGTTGCTTTAGTACAAACAGCATGTCAAATTTTACATAGACAAGCAACATTAATTGCAACCATTAGTCATGTTATAATACAAAAACCATAATGTTCTTCTCTTGAATGTTAATCTCTCCAACATAAGAATAAATGGTCATGCTTTGAACAACTCAACTTTTGGAGCATTTGTTCACATTTAACTCTCAATTTCCATTTGATAAAGGCGAGTGTATACAATAAAAATCTTTCATGCAGTGAAATGCTTATTTGGCAGCTCTGATTGCAAAATTTCCAAAGAGAGCCCAGGATTGTGATCAATTAAAAAATAATGTAAAAACAAAAATATGAATATGATCACTATAGAAATTGGAAATTTTTAAATGGCTGCAAAGTCAAAAATAAATTTTGACTTATCTACTGAACTTCTAGAAATAATTGTACCTGGTTGCTAGTGCATCTATTTCATCAATAAATATTACCGATGGTTTATTCACCTGTATAATCACAAGGTTATAAGAATTAACATAAACCCATGGAAAAATTATTGTAACAAAAAAGAAAAAGAGAAAGTAAGAAAAAATTTTGAATAAAAATATGACCTGCAACTATCATCTGACAATAAAAAAAGAAAATCAGGGGATACACTCTCTTTACTCGAACTTCAAAATTCAATCATCCCTTACAATGCCTTATATTTGTTCAAGAAGTAAATTTATTACAGCTAAGGATCACTTACAGGTGCATAAGAAAGCAGGTTTTCAAATTGATAACTGCCGACTTGGTTTTACCATTTTAGGCAACTTTACAAATGATTTATGGCATCTAAATGCTCGTAAGCCATAATTTAACTGCTCCAAAAAAAAATAGTTTTTAGGCTAATTCTATCAAGGGAATATCAAAATTGTTGAGTTGCAACGGTCAGCACATCCTACACTTGATGAGATGAGGTGTTGAAGATCTACAAGTTTATGGGTCAAACGCAGAAGCAGATAAATGATCTGAGCAATTTAAGCAAATTTTATTCCAAATTATCTGAAAATTCGCCAATAATAAAGTTGCCTATGAGAATGGACATTTTCTTTAGTTTTCTGATTTTTTTTTTCTAGTTCTGTTTGGTTTTCTTATATTGATTTTAAGTTTGGTAAGCTCGGTTAACTGCCAGGAGTATTATTTGTTCCAGGGTATTGATAAAAAAGGCATAATGTGCTTTGATGGTTCATTTTATCTGATGTTTGCAGACTGGCATGTATGGTTCTTGATATTTATTGTGTTGAGTAATATATTCCTTGAGTGGAGCTACTTTTTTGTGTGTAGAGTTTGGAACTATGCTGCTTGAATTTACATGGCTTAGTTGCACTGACTCTGTTACTGTAGTTATCTTATCAATATGGATTAATGGTGATAAAATTTATCAACTCTATGGTTCCATGACTATTTGGATTTACTTGCTACAGCTTCTACCATTGCTATAGAGCTATCCAATAAGAGCTTTATCATGTGCATGGAAGGATAACTTGTTCTACAGGTCTATGTATGCAATTCCTATAGTAAATTTCAATATTTAAGCTTAAGGGCAGCAGTATCAGCTGTGATTACCTACAACAACTAAATTGGTGCTACAGTTATTTAATTGGAGTTTCACATTTGTAATGGCTCATCTATTTTGACATTTCTCGTTGTGAACTTGAAATTAAATTTAGTTAACAACAAGGCAGTCAATCTTGGTGTTTTTTTTACCAATCTTTTTTATTGATTTAAAATAAGAAATCTTTCTGTATGAGAAAGAAAAGACAATGGCTTTTATTTAAAAAACTATCAAGTTGTTTTCAATCTTGTATGCGCCTGTTGCAAACAAAATTTTTCTTAATGTGATGGAAATGTGATGGACTATTTCCATGAAAAGATATCTACCTGCATTTGCAAAAGGTCTTGATTTTCTTCAGTTCAGCGATCTCTAATATTAGTGTGCCTTCATGCAAAAATTTATTAATGATATTGCGAAAGTGCTAACTTCAGTCAAACTTATCACAACTAGGTTTAATTGCAATGAAAAAAGTCATTTCCCGTATGATTTTTTTTTCAATTTTATTGTTATTTTCTTTGAACTTGTTTAATTATTGCATTATAATATGTTGGTTTGATTTTCACAGATTTGAGTTTACATCTAGAGACCATTTGCTTTGAAGTGTTGAGGGTGTAAAGTAAATAAAATGTAAGTATTATAGTTTTTTAGATGTTTGGATTGGAGGCAAAACAAGAAAAAAATTAAAACTTTATGGTATTTCCAATACGCCGAATAGTATATTTTCATTGCATTCTAAACATGCCCAAAATTGAATGAGAAAGCAATACAGCACGCACAGCCTGCGTTCACATTCTCCTTCTACCTACCTTGCATGCAGGCGTGCGTGCCCAATTTCTGCTACCAGAATGTTATTTCAGAGACAAAAAGAGGAATAGTTGCAACAAAACCAATTGACATGTAAAAAAACAGAAATTTGGAGCTGGATGATCTGATCCCATGGTTGATTGCCATAATACACCTGCCACTGCAATAAATCTATGGCAAAGCTCATCTAACAGAAACTCCGAACATCAGCCACCTCTTATCTTTTATGGACATCTTCTTCAGGTACTAAGCTTCTTACTGCTATATTTGATAGTGATGGGTTATTCACGTAATAAGCTCTCCAATCCACTGGCGATCATTTTGTTTTAATTTCTAGTAGAACATGCTTCTTATCCTAAGATCCTTTTTTCCACTGAGAGCACATGCAATGGATCCCTATTTATGTAATCATTTTCAATTTAAATCTAGAAAAAAAATGTCATAACTTACCCTTTGAAACTTGATTGCATTTTACCAATCTGATGTTTTTAAGCAAGCAATAACCTCATTTTATAAATCTGTATATACAAATTATCAATAAAATTTAGAAAATTAGGTCAATATAATGAAAAGGATAAGAACAAGATTTCTTATAATATTTATAGTACAAAATGTCAAAATATATACACAACTGAAACAAACTTAGATCTTGTATTGCATTTTATTTTTATCAAAAGATTTTCTGATATGATTTTCCTTCAGCTAAAATAATTAGACAAAAGATTAATCTCTTTTGGACATAATTCCTATGATAAAAATATATAATTTCATTTTTAGTATGATTTTATCTAAAATAATTGCATTAACCGTATTGGTTTCCTTACACGAATATCTTAATGTGTCCTAGCTTAATAGTGGGTTCACATGTGCTCTGAAGTTGAATGAACGATTACATAATGTAGATCAGTTGTCCAATTCAAATAAATTCCATGATGACAAACAGTTAAGTCAGAATCACTCAGCTGCAATGGTACATTCAATTGCATTGTCTTTTGTTATCAACTCATTTGAAAACATCTACATTAGATAAAATATATCAGTCTGAAAACACTTTCATATATTTATGTTGGAATGGCTTTCTTAATATAGAAATAGAGCACGAAGAGATATGATTTCAAAAATGATAACAAGCTTAAATAAGATCAAATGATTTTGTCGGCTTGAACAATCATGAACCCTAATATATTTAAGGAGTATTTACTTGCTAAAATAATGAATTTAAGGGACACACAATGGGTTGGGTGGCATATGACTGATATAAAAGAGGTCTACGAGGCTAGCGTTGAGTAGCAAAAAGAGACAGTGGTTGGCACAATACTATGTCACATTCAATTGCATTGTCTTTTGTTATCAACTCATTTGAAAGGATCGGTTTTCGATAACATATATTAGTCTGAAAGCACTTTCATATATTTATGTTGGGATAACTTTCTTAATATAGAAATAGGGCTCGAAAAGATTTGCTTTCAAAAATGATAGCAAGCTTAAATAAGATCAAATGGTTTTGTCGGCTTGAACAATCATGAAGCCTAATCTATTTAAGGACTACTTAGTTGTTAAAATGTTGAATTTAAGGACACAATGGGATGGGTGGCATATGATTGATATAGAAGAGGTTAATGAGGCTAGCATTGAGTGGCAGGAAGAGATAGTGGTCTGCACATGCTAAGAGGGATGAAGGTTGGTGTCTTCACACAAGCACAAGGGTTCAAGTCATCAATCGTGATCATGAGCAGAGCAAAGGTGTTGCATGAGGTCCAAAAAGTTTGTTAGAGGTCAGAAAGGCATCAATAATCAAAATATATTTGGAATTCACCAAAACTGACTGAATTTTAAATACACTGAAAATGACTAACGGTGAGTTCCAAACCTTTAAAAATTTTTCTATCAATTTTTTCCTTTCGACCAAACAATTAAATTTAAAACAATTACATTTAGTTTAACTCTATAATCCTAATAACTCTAACCAAATAGCCCCTTAGTAAGTAGAGATAATCAATCTAACCAAAATATAAATCCTTGTCAACAAGCATGGGTTGATTCATCCAAAGGGTCTTCACAAACCAAGAATGAAAGTTTACAGAGAGTAAATTTAAGGTTGATATAGGTTAACAAAAGGATTTCTGTTCTATTAGAAAAATAAAGTATAATATAAGATCTAGTGCATGCCTTTAAGGAGAAGATTGAGCCTTAGACATATTCATGATATAACAATGCCATCATAATCAAACCAACTATCCAAATAGATGACACATCTCACATCCTTACTAACAGAGAATTTAAGCTAGAATTATTTGAACACAAATATGGAATTAATTTTTTTGAGTTGGGTTAAATCTAAACTTCTAGCGTTTAGCTTCATGTAGAGGGTGAAGGTTGCTATATGAATAAAGTAATAAGTTTTTTTTTATGATTATCATTTTTTATGAATTTGATATATTTTCATATTATTATAGTATTTCTATATTTTGGATTTTAGGAGTTAAGGCCTCACAAAGTTTGGCTAGGTTGGCAACAATTAGAGGCAAGGTTTCATGGTTAGTGATTAGAGACGGACCTCGAGTTAGATAATCCAAGGGCAGGCCAAGATGGTGACTACAGATCACATCCAGTTGGGTTTGACTATCAATGCAACCAGCATAAGGAAGTTGAGGTTTATATTGGTGGTGAAAGGCCAACTAGGTTATCATAATAGTATTTTTGAGCAGTTAAGCAACTTGTTTCAATTAGCATTGCCAAAGCTTTCTTATAATGAGGATAGAGCAATGCAGCAATTTGGTCCTTTCCTTGAAGTGAGGAGATAACAAGGCACAAATAAACTTTTGAAGAACGTACTTCCTATTCAACCAATTTTTTGGCTTATTGGATAAGTAAGTTGTTAATGAACTAACCATTTTTGGGTTAACTTTTTCTGACCATTTTACCTAGCTCAATCCTAAACATGCAAGCTTATAACTATCTCTCTTCTTCACTAAATTTGTTAGAGCATTGCATAATACAGATTGTTCCTTTCCTAGTTCCTAAAGCTTTTAATGGGGTAAGAGATTTGACTTCGTTGGGCCCTATCTAAACTTCCTAGATGTTCGTGGAGGTAGGTTTTGATGGTCATGGTTTCTGAACTTTAGGTTTAAGAGCTAAGGTTGATGATTGAGGAACTCGAGAAGCACATGGGCATTTGTTTGAATGAGAAGAACTGGTGTTCCCTTCAATATAATCATCTTATGTTTTAACCATCAACAATAAAGGGCAAAGTTAAGTTTTATTTGGCCATGGACTAAACGTAAGAGTCACAAAGACCAATTTGTTTGATGTATATATATGTAATTTGGTTATGGTTGATGGCTAGTTTCGTTAGGTTGATAGTAAGTTGGTTGAACTTTGAGCAGGGCAAGACAATGAGATTGATAAAAAATAGTTTTTGAGCTTATTAGGCTGGTTAAAACAAGACTTCACTATAAAAAAAAAAAGTTTCATAGAATGGAAGTAGGATTGATGGTTAAATAATTCAAGTATGTAACTTAGTTTGAACAATTGTGATTACGTTGGATTGCTACAAGTCCTCAACAAATCGAATTGTTCAACTGGTAGTTAAAATTCAATTAGGGGGCTGAGAAAACTCTCTAATAGTGTCAACTCATCAAATGGAAAGTAAGAGATATGATAAATAATTTTCATGGCTTCCTAATTTTATAAATTTTACGATATTCTTGGGAATATTTCTTAATAAACTTTTGGGTACTATAAATATATTTTGATAAGGAATTATTGCAAGTGTAGTGCACTTTGAGCACAAAACTAAAACTCTAGTGCATTTCCCAATATTCAATAGTTTCATAAGAGAAAATATAGAAGAATTTTTCAATTTTTTTTTTATTTTGAACTTAAATTTTCATTAAAGGTTTGGGTTAAAGAGACAGTATTCTCCGCCAATTTTCATAAATTTTGGATGAAATTTAAAATTTCTAAATATTTTGAAAGTATAAATTATTGCAATCAAATCACAAGGAATTTTTTACATCGAACTTCTACGGGAGATATATATGAGAGGGGGTACACAAAATTTTTAAATTTTTTGGAGTTTCCTAATTTTTTTTGTGGAATTATTTCCTTAATATTAAATTGATAATTTTGCCCAATTAAAGGCAATGTTTTATCAAAGTGAAACTTCATACCTATTTTACCTCAATGGAAGTATTTAGTAAATGTTTTATAATTTTAGATATTTCTTTGATTTTTAGTGAATTTTAGAAGATTTTAGCATACATTTACACTTTTGTTCAATCATGAGCTTCAATTGAGAAGTTAAATAGTTTAATGAGATATTGATGAGTAGATGGCCTGAAGTTTATAAAATTTGAACAACATTTGATTAAGTGTTTGATTTTTAGAGGAGATGGGTTTGGATTGGAGTTTTAGAGCATAGGATACTTTTGTGGTTTAATAAGTGGTCCCTAACTTAGCATCTATGGGCACTAGTTTTGGATTTGCACAGCCACAGTCTGAAAAGAGAGCAGATTTTGCAATAAAAATGAAGCTAAAGTTGGCCAAGTGTGATTGGATTTATCATCTTAAATTGTTTATGATTGGAGGACTTTTTAGGTCTTGAAAATGACCTGTATCTTGTATTAAAAGTTTGATTTTTAAAGGAGATTGGTTTGGATTGGAGTTTTAGAGCATAGGATACTTTTTATCTTTAATAAGTGGCCCCTAGCTTAGCATCCGTGGGCTCTAGGTTTGGATCACAGCCACGGGATGAAAAGAGAGCAGATTTTAGTAAAAAATTAAGCTAAAGCTGTCCAAGTGTATTTCGATTGATTATCATGACTTTTTTATGATTGGAGGACTCATTAGGTCTTGAAGATGAGCTGTAACTTGTATTAGCTTATAACTTGCTGAAATAGTCTGAGCCATCCTTCATTATTCCTAATTATCTTCTTGTTGTAGTTCTTGTTGGAGTGGTTCCTATTGAGCATTAGTACCAAGCAAGCCATTTGAAAGTGTTCAAGGTCTTTGGATCATAAAATTCATTATTTGGTGCCACTAGAGAGGTTCACACTCGCCAAAATTTCATTCAAGTCCTCATGCACTGTAAGGAGATCTTCATTCCAAATATTAATTTATTGACATTTCATTATTTTGACATTAGGAACTAGTTTTTTAGTTCATTTTCACTATGCGCATCCTTTTAGTGATTTTGCATTGTGATAACCAAATGCTAATGGAATTTTGACTTAAAGACTACATTCATTCAAAAAATTGTTGTGGCTTCATTGTAGCCCCAAGTTTAGAGGTAGTGAGGTCATGTCAAGCCATGCTTGATAAGTGGTGCATGGCTTCGAAGCTTTTTTATTAAAACTTACTTAAGGTGATGAGAAACTCCTTTCCAGCAATAGTTTATCATGTAAAAATCATTGAGATGTTTGACCCACACCATCCATGTAGAGAACTATATTTTGAGTTAGATTTGGCCTTGGTTATCTCCAGTCTTTAGACATCGGAGAGCTTGTGGCCAAAACAATGACATCACTTACTTAAGGGTCCAACCTCTACATGGAGAACTATGCCTTGATAACAATATCTTGGCATTGATGCATTGATCTACAAGGGAGAACATTGACATAATACCTACTAAAACACCACATAACATAGATACAAAAGGATTTAAATGGAAAGAAGGAAGAAAGGATTAGGAGTAGAGCTTGTACTCCTTTCTATTATCTCATAACATACATCAAGTAGACTTTTTCTAAGCCGTCAACATGGCAATAAATGAGCAAAGCTTTGTCATTTTTATGGTTGGGAGAGTTAGTGTTGGCTTATAAGCTTAATGTATTGATAGAGAAATTTAGTGTGCTTTAAAGGCAACAAAGGGATATGGCCACTTTTTACTAATCCCATATCATGGGAGGCTCAATCTCAGAAGTTTTCTTTTGAATCAAGTCAAAATAGCTAAAAATGAGCATGAATTGGTCTTAAACTAGCCAAAATTCATGGTCAAACAGCATCATTAGTGGCAACTAGTGAACCCCATGTTGGCTTAAAAACGAGCAACCAAGCGTACAAAAAAAGAAAAGGAGTACTATTTTCTAGGACAAACAAAGCTCCATTTCACAAGTCTTTTAAAATTATCATTTCATGTTGCCATCCATTCAACATGGAGACCACTGCCTTAGGATTAGTATGTGGCATCCAACTTTGGCACACAACATGAGGCACGTGTGGTGATTTTAAAAAATACATTTTACCATGAATTTGAGTCTCACTAAAGTTTGAATCTGAATTGCCCAGTCAAGGATTGTTGAGCCACCCTAAGATTTGTAGAAGGATGATTGAGTCCCACTAGGATCGACTTAGTTTGAATAAAATCAATCATGGTCAAATTG
>JXCR01136576.1:4337-23634 GCA_002079205.1 Phalaenopsis hybrid cultivar | reverse complement strand
GATTAGAGGTTACCCATTTTCCCTCCTTGAATTAAGCCTAAATTTTAATTAAGGCAANAGAGGTTACCCATTTTCCCTCCTTGAATTAAGCCTAAATTTTAATTAAGGCAAAATTTGCAAAATTACACATTTGCCCCTAAGGCTCTAACACTTCATAATTTGTCAAATTCAATTCAAATGACTTTGAAATTTTTATCCTACCTCAGTCATGGGTCAATTGAGACATCAGAGGAGAAAATGTGATTTTTCAAACTTTAATTTACTTCATTAATTATTTTTATGCAAAAATAGGATTTTTGAAAGAAAATTCCTAACTTGACCAAGGTATATTATAATCCATTGAAATTTTTATTAGAGGTAGACCTAGATCAAAGGAGCCTTTGGATCAAATTTCATAGNTGAAGACCCTTAAAGGGGCAAGTTAGTGTAGTTTGAACACTTAGCCAAATTTTAATCCTAATTGGGCTTAGTGGTGTTTCAAGTNATTACATCCAAGATTCAGGGAGGTCAAAGCCCTTAGAAGTTGGGTGCAAATAAATAGGGAAATATTATTCTCGGGCATAAAATTGGAGATTTTAGATTGATAGACTAAAATCCCCAATTTGGTCCTATTGTTTGGTTGCTGAAGTGTAGATGTTAGCCCTCAGGTGAGGGGAACATAGGACCTCCGAAGTGAGAGCCGGTTTTCTCCCAGCCTAGCCGCAGATTCAGTACACAAGCATTGGATTAGTCAATGTTCTTTATGCTTGGACCAAAGGGTAAAGAATAGGTATGCTCCTATTTGTCACAATATAAATTGAACTAATTCATTTTATCCATTCACTATAATTTCTTAAAAAGGAGAAGGATGTTTTCTTATATATTGAATATCACAATTAAACCCTACTTTATATCATTAGTTATTTATTAGTTAGTAAACCCTACTTTATATCATTAGTTATTTATTAGTTATTAAAATTATCCTAACATTCACTATAATTTATTGACAAGGAGAAGGATGCTTTCTTATATATTGAATATCACAATTAAACCTCTATAATTTCTTGACAAGGACAAGGATGCTTTCTTATATATTGAATATCACAATTAAACCCTACATTTCTTGACAAGGAGAAGGATGCTTTCTTATATATTGAATATCACAATTAAGCCCTACTTTTTATCATTAGTTATTATTAGTTATTAAAATTATCTATTTATTTCAATTTCCTATTAGTGACAGATAAGCAAATTGAATGTCGTTGTTGTGATTAAAGTATTTCTCTTCTAAGGTCTTAGTCCGTAATTCTAAACTACTCCCTGTGGGACCGATATCTAGGACTCCATTATAGCCCTATATTACTTGAGCGATACGTATAATTGCATTGACAAATTTTGCTTTAACATTATTGAATATTATATTTATACATCATAATCATATTAGACACATCTATAAAGTTGCGATCAAGTCTTTGGACGCCGTTGCTGGAAATTAAATCTTCTAGTAGCGCCATCAAATTATTGTATTTTTTGATTTACAAAAATTTGGTCAATAATCTACGGTGTGTGTAGCTCACAGATGTAGCCGCTCTAATTTCAATAACATGGATATCCATGAAGTCTTCATTGAGATAGTCATTAAAGTCAAATTCCTTATCATTATCAACAACATAAACCCCAAGTTCTCAGGTTAAGTCAGAAATCTCGATCTAAAGCTTCTCAACCTTGCTGAGAAGCTTGAGATCGAGATTTCTGACTTAGCCTGAGAACGTGGGGTTTTTGTTGATGATAATGATTCTCAACATGGTTGTCGTATCATTATTGATTCTTGTATTATCTTGAGGTTTGGGGGACTATGCTGAACTTCCTCCACTTGTTCATCCAACTTGGTAACAATAGCTGCGACAATGTCGGATACATCGGACCCTTGCTTCATTCCATGATCCTATCCTGTGGGCTCACTGAACTTTAATGGTACGACAACCTTAGGTGCTCTTTCTTGATAGCACTGTCTTGAGACGGGGTGTCTCATAGAGGCCTTGGCATGTTGAATACAATATCGGGTAACTTCTTCAACTTTTCATTCAAAACTTTAGAAACATCATTATGAGTGGTAACTGGTAGAATTCTCGGACCCATACATGACTTAACCGGATGACAACCTGTAGGTCCTTGAGCAACAATAGTAGAATAAGTGGTGATGATGGTAGTATTAACTCTACTTCCCAGGCACAACTTGACGAAAATGCGAGCAAGAAAAGTTTCAGTTGATCTTTGAGATCTTCTGGCATATTTGACACCTCCTAGAATTTCTCTCTTAAAGTGAGGGGATACTGCACATCCCACTCGTTTAAGTAATTCACCGACTTAACAACCATCACTGGTAGCTAGTCTTTGGAATACTGTACTTACTCGGGTAATAGGAGTGGGCTTCTCCCTCTCCCTACCATTTTCATGTGGTAACGATAAAGTAGCAACAATCTTCTGGATAATTTTGTGCCCATTGGTTCCATTAGGGGATGGAACCTACTCCCTCGTAGAAGCGGATAGGTTTCCGATAATCCTAGTTCCTCTTGGTGAGGAATTTCATCAATAGATATCTCTTCAGAAATCTGGGCTTTAGCAACCCTCTAGACCTTTCGACAGCGGTTTCTTCTTTTTGACAAAGTTAATCGAGCAGTTCTTGAACTTGATCTAATTTCAAACACTTATGGTAGGGCTGTGAACCCTTCGGTTGTATCTTCAATGATGATGACATCTTTTCCATTAGTAGAAATGGGAACAACAGGATTAGTAGGTGTTTTAGTGGCAGTAATTTTTACCTTCTTGTAAGAATGAAAATCCTAAGGTTAGTTCAGGCTGAACTCAGCTGACGGCTCCTGAACTTCCAGAGTGGTAACTTACATTATGAAAAAGGGAGCCTTTCCGGGCATGACTTTAAGTTCACCGAATCCAGCACTAAACTTAATGGTGGGGGTGACAATGCGGGCATCTTGGCTTGTCAGTAAGTTGTACGAGAAAGTGAGCTTAGGCAATGCTATTGCATTAGCTTCAAAAAGAAAGCTTCGGGGTTAGTTAATTGTTCAATACCTTGTAATTCTAGTGCAAGCACTAAAAATTAACAAATGTCAATATGTAAACTAGGAAAGTTTTTATTTTAATTTTAGTTTGTGAAAAATATATCATAATTTAGTAAAGTAACTTTGAAAATAAGAGTATTTAATTAATTATATAAGAATGGTTCATCGAGAAAGCACAGCATGACACAAATCAATTTAACTTGCAAAAATACCAAACTAAACTCTATGGAGAACAAAAAGGAAAATAATGTTTAGGACCCAGTGCTGGACCAACTTCACAATGCATATTGCCCAGGCGAAACTAGTCCACCAACACACTTATTGAGGGTTCGACCCCACACAAAAACAAAATTCCTAATGAACTCCTGAACCTCTCTATTCAAAGGTGGTTGAACAGACGGTCCTGAAGTCTGAATGAGTTGACTGTACTTACCCAAGAAAGAAAATGGTAAAGTATGCCAACAGAAGAAGGGTAATCTGGTCTATAAGGGATATGAACACTTTACCTATGTAAGAAGACAATAGTCCCTCTTTAAATGGAGAGAGAAACTAGTCCCCAGCGGAGTCGCCAGAAGTTGCCGGCACAATATTAGGAGGGTTGTTCTATGGAAGTTGTCGGTGGCCGAAATGGGAATCTCGCAGCCCGATTTAGAGGGACATTTTAATTTACAAATATATATTTAATTTCTTAAAATTATGAAATCAAACTGATCAAATATCTTTCATAGTTTCAATTAAACACCACCACACCTTGAGCTATATATCTATCTTGAAAGATAAACACATGGCATAATGGTAAGGCTCAATCAAATAAACTAAGAATTGTATGACATCCGTTTGGTCTGCAAAACTATTTTTTCATAAGCCAACAAGTTCCCCTATTTAATATGAAAAATTAATTAGGATTTATATTAAGTTGGTTTCTTGGAAGTTTTCTATAAAGTCAAGCCTTTATAGTTAGTTACATCTGAGATAACTGAAGTTACCTAAGAAAACTCTCGATAAAAATCATGAGATATTGTCTTGAAGAATTTTAAAGGTTAGGAATTTTCAACGAGATCAAACAAAGAGGTGTGAAATGAAAATGGCCCAAATTTGAAACATTTATTTTTGGAATCTAAAGGAAGAAGAAGTAGGGGATTCCATAGATCTGGAGGAGAACCTCGGTGACTTCCCAAGCTACCCTTTGGTTTCGCTTCAATTTAGAGGAGAACTTATTTAAATGTTTTATCCTACTAGTTTATTAATTAGGGCTTACATTCATGTTAAACGATCACACAAATAGCCTTGAAGATATGATGATTTAGGTCATGACAAACGACAACCTTTGAATCCTAAGGCGAGTTAAGGCTTATATTGTATAGCAGAGCCAAACAAAAGCCTAAAAGAAAGTTAAGGATTTATGTCACACTAGGCAGACAACCTCAAAATCCTATGGCTTGTTGTTTAATTTCATAAGAGAGATATGTTTTTGTAGATCCTCTAGCTGTAGAAGATGGTCGTGCTGCCCACAATGCTAGCTCCAAGCTCCTCGTCAAAGTAAGTTTAAGTTTTCCAATGTCTCAAGTCTTGATTTCAAATCAAATATTTCTTAAGTTCATGGTTTTTTAAATATTATTGACGATGTTAAAGTTGATTACAGTGAGACTGGTTAGGATCCCACAGTTCCCTCATTCCGACACCGCTATTTTTCTTCAGGTTTTTTTAGTGCAAATGAATTTACTAAACTCAACTTAATGAGTTCCATACTTTCATTTAGGCCATGGGAAATCTAGTTAGCAATTGTAGGTTACCTCCTCCGAGGGATTCCCGATCATCTGATAGAGATGTTTTAATTTAGTTGCAAATTTTGTTTTATTTTGTTTGTGACTAAAATTTGAGCTTTCTTATATTTTGACTGTTGTGGAGGTCAATTTTATCTTGTTTTGATTTTTTAATTTTAATTTTTGGCAAGTAGGGTGACCTTAAGCATGCAGGAAAGAAAATAGTGGTATGAAAAGGTAAATCTAATAACTCAATAGTGCACCTGTCCATTCTTCCCACTCCTCCACCTGAAAGGTTAGCTTAACAACATGTATATAATTTCTTAAGCAATTCAAATGGCAGGAATAGATTAAGGTATAGCTACTAAACCCCAAGTTATGAATTTATTGAGTCTCGGAAGATCTTAGTAGATGATTTTATAACAAATTGTAATAAGTTCAATTTACCCTTCAAAATATTTAAGAGAATTCAAAGTGCTCGGAGCAAGCCCGTGAATCACTTTGAAAATTTCTTGAAATATTTTATGTTCATTTTGAACTTATCATATCATTTTATTAATCATCCAAGGTTAATCTAAGGTTATCCCAATGCTCAAGGAAACTTAATATATTTGTTATCCTAAGGCTAGGACACTCAATTAATCAATTAACATTTCATTTAGGAGTTATGTGGGTGGGTGCCCTTAAGGTAGATCTGAGTCATTAAAGATTGTGGTATCCACAGTTAAAATTGGGCTTGTAGTGTAAAATGGTGTTAATCATCAATAATGTTATCTTTCAAATCCAATCAAATGAGTTTAAATGTCAATCCTAGGTGTCGGCGTTATTTCGGGGATTAGTTTGTGAGGTTGCCCGTAAGAAGCTGTCGGTTGCTGGAATCGAAATCCCGTTCCGCTTCGGAAGGACGTTGAAGTATGAAATCAAACTGACCTCATATTTTCATAGTTTAAAATAAAAGAGCATTGTACCTCAAATCTTGTATCTATCCCGAAGGATAAACACAAGAATTGAGGATGATGTTGGATCAAAATAAACTAAGGAAAGTATGACGTCCGTTTGGTCTGCGAAACCTTTGTATTTGCCGACAAGTTCCCCTATTTAATATAAATGATTGAATAGGGTTTATATTAAGATGGGTTCGAACATGCTTCCTATAAGGGCAAGCCCTTATAGTTAAGTACATCTTAAATGACCAAAGTCACTTAAGAAGACTCTCGATAAAAAATCAGGAAATATTATCTTCAAGGAATTTCAAAGGGTAGGACCATTCAACGAAATCGGACATAGAGGTGTGCAAGGGGATTGGTTCAAATTTGGGATGTTTTATTGTAGAATCCAAAGGAAGAAGAACTAGGGGTTGTCATGGATTCAGAGGAGAA
This sequence comes from Phalaenopsis hybrid cultivar, assembly GCA_002079205.1. NCBI lineage: Eukaryota > Viridiplantae > Streptophyta > Magnoliopsida > Asparagales > Orchidaceae > Phalaenopsis > Phalaenopsis hybrid cultivar. Next base: position 17,433 of record JXCR01136576.1, on the reverse strand, counting down.
CTTCGGTGACTTCCCAAGCTATCCTAATGTTTGGCTTCAACTGTGAAGAGAAGTATTTAGGTGTTTCATCCTGCCAATTTTATTTGTTAGGGCTTACATTTGTGTGAAATAATCACACAAATAGCCTAGAAGATATGAGGATTTAGGCCATGACAAACGAGAACCTCAGAATCCAAAGACGAGTTAGTGCTTATATTGTATATCAAGGCTATGCAAAGGCCTAAAGATATGGTGAGGACTTACGTTGCATAAGAAAACAACCTCGAAGTCCTATGGCTTTGTTGTTTAAGTCTAAGGAAGGAAGATTGGTTTAGCTGGTGAAGTTAGGTTTTGCTATTGAAGATGGTCGTGCTGCTCACCATGCTAGTTATAAGCTCCTGCCGCTACGCGTTTGAGTTATCTAGTGTGTACTAAATCAGGTGTCCCTATGGTTGAAGTTCTTTATATTTTATGAGAGCATATTAATGTTTATTAGAGCCTCACCAGTTAGGATCCTACGGTTCCCTCATTCCGACATCACTTATTTCTATTGGATTCACTTAGTCCAAATGAACTTACTAAACCCAACCTAATGAGTTCCATAATTTCATTTCAACCGTGGGAAGCCTCATTAGCAACCGTAGGTTACCTCCTCCGAGGGATTCCCTATCATCCGATAGAGACATCTTAATTTAATTGAAGTTGTGGTTTTGTGTCATGTTTGTGATTAAATTTTGAGTTGATTTATATTTTGAATGTTGTGGCGGTCAATTTTATTTTAGTTGATTTTAGTTTTGGTTTTGGGTATGTGGATATCCTGACGGTTTTAGTTTTCATGCAGGGTGAGATCGTTGTTTAACATGCAAATTTGCAGGTATAATAGTACAAAAGTACAAGAAAAGCAACGCTGAAAAAACTGTAAAAGTGTACCTGGCGAGTCTTCTCGTTCCGCCACCTGAAACTTAAAGTGCATGTTAATGCAGTTTATGAAGAGCAGGAAAGATAAAATTTTCCTAATCCTACGTCATATTATGGTTNTTTTGCTTGATTTATTGGAATTATTTTAGTGAAAACTCATTTTTTAGCCTTTTAAAAATTATTTTAAGCTTTGAAATTCAATATCTTTATTTAGAAAATCAAGAAAAATATTCTCATTGTTCCTAGGTGATTAGGAAACAATTTAGAACATTTCCAGGAGTTTAATTATTTTTATAGTTTTTATGAGTTTTTAAATTATTTAAATATTTAAAATCGACCAAAAATTAAGTTTTTATTTTAAATATTATTTTATTTTTAGAAAACACCCCTGATCACAAAGAACTCAAAACTAAGTTTCATAATTTTTTGAGTTATATTTTGATTTTTTTAAAATCATTTAAGTGTTAAGAGTGGTATTTATCTTTAAAAAATCAATTTAAATTATTAAATGAACTCAAAATATTTTGAAAATTTTATGAGGAGTTCTCTGGATTATAAATCACAATGGAGATAAAAATCAAGTAATTTAAATGTTTACATTTTCCAAAATAAATTGTCTTACTGATTCAGTATTTTGAAAATTTAAGGATGTTTTAAATGACTTGACCTATGAAATTATTTCCAAAGGTTTCTTTGGTCATGGTAGACTTTCTAAAATTTTCTTAGAATTTAATAATCAATATGCTAATTTTTGATTATTTTAAGGAAATAATGTGAAATAACTTGAAAAATATGGATCTCTATATAGGAACCTCAATTGATTTTGGAAAAATTAGAGAATTTTTCCCCTTACACAGGCTACAATATGTAAAAATTTTAAACCAAGGTGATGTGTCAATATGCATGGAGAATCAAATGACTCCAGATAGTATTTAATTAATTAAAAATATTTTATGCACCAAATGGGCTTGAAAATTATTCCACATTATTCTCCTCTATTCACTAAGCAAGTGTGTATTTTTATTTTATTTTTGTGATTTTTCTACACAAAGTTATGTCTTTTTGAAGTTAAGGGTATTAAGTAAATAAGAAAATACCCCTATTTTTCTATTTAAACCGCGCGTGCCACCTCACCCTACGACGGCTCCGAAAGCATGCGTGGCGCGCTCTGGTTGGACACCGCTGTCCACGTAGCTTGCTGACTTGACCCATTATTCACGTCTCAAAGCGCCGTCCGACTCAATCTTCCCTGTCCGTTTGATACACGCTTGATCGAACGGCTCCCCGTCAACGTCCCCGATAGAGTGATCTCGTGCCCGTCCAAACTAAAACCTTAAGACCTCGGCCTAGACTCAACCAAATTGCTTCGGGTTTGATCCTACGAACACATCTACCTTAAGATCTCGGCCTAGACTCAACCAAATCACTTTGGGTTTGATCCTATGGACTCGACTTAGTGAGACGAACACATCCATATGGTTAATTGCAATGAAATCAAGTTTAAGTAAATGGAGGATCAAAACAAGCTCGGGAGGAGGAGGAGTTTTATACTTTGATCAAGCTTAAGTAAATGGAGAATCAAAATAAGCTCAGGAGGAGGAGGAGTTTTATACCTTTGCTCTGAGAAGGGAGGCTTCGATCACAGATGCTTGGCACGTTTTTTGGGGTCCAAGGAGGCTAGGGATTGAGTCCCTGGCCTCGGTGTGAAGTCTAGGTGTGAATTCGACCAAGCTCGAGTTCAGGTGTTGGTCTAGAGCTATGGTAGAGGCTCTGTGGAAGGGGTATTTGTTGGGGTTTGGCTTCTTTCACTCTTGTGAAGGTGTAGGCACAAGGAATTAAAGTTTGGTGGAGTGTGGAGGTGTATTGGGTTCTGTCCTGGTTTATGACAGCGTTTTGAGCTCAAAATTGGGCTCCGACAATGAGAATGGGTGAGGGAAAGTGGTTGGAATGCAATGACGGGATCTTAGGGAAGCTCTGTGTGAAGTTTGGAGAGGCCTCGCTAAGAAATTTTCAGCACCTTGTTCAATGTCCATGGAGGTGGCCTTTTATAAAAATGGGGCTTTGGTGGCTGTCTTGGCCAATTATGAGGTGTAATGTGGTGCTTAGGTGGAGGGCAGAGGAGCTCCATAGTTTGATCTGGATGAGCTGTCCTCTAGGTTTGATTTGGGTGAGGTGCCATGGGAGTGGCTCTCAGTTTTGGGCTTTTCCGGACACTAGGCTAGCCGGCCGGCCAGGGGGAGGTGGCTAAGATCTCAGGGAACCCAGAGGAATCCATCACAGCAATTTAATGCAAATGTGCTTGGATTTGGCAAAGATATCTTAAGAATGTGCAANAGGAATCCATCACAGCAATTTAATGCAAATGTGCTTGGATTTGGCAAAGATATCTTAAGAATGTGCATTTTTAGAAATAAGATCCCTTAATTTGGGAAATTTTGGTCCATGGCTTGATTTATGTGGTTTCATGGTTNGACCTTTGGTCCATGGCTTGGTTTAGGTGGTTTCATGGTGTTTGGATTGGTCACTAAGTCCAACTAATGGCTATGGCGGAGTAAATTTGGTGGCCTTAGGGTGGTTAGGTCACATTCAGTGTATGGGTCCAAGTGGGTGCAAATGACCAAAACTTGGGTTTGAGTTAGGCTATCCATGCCAATTGGCCCAAATAATTGTTTCATTTGGTGTAGATGATCACAAGGAACAACTTTGGTGAAGGATGAAAGTGGTTTTGAGTTCAATTGGAGGGTCAATTTGAGAGAATTTTGAACTTTAATCAATTTGGTCACGTTGGGCTAGGCTTGGGTAGCTTGGGTTAGCCTTGGGATAAGTCCAAATTGATTATTTTAAATGGTCAATAGGGACCTCATTAAGAGTTTTCAGCATGAATTGGATGCCAATTTGGAGATTAAGGCAATGAATTGGGTGAAATTTGAGGACTTAGCCAATTTAGGGCTAAATTGGAGAATTTTGGATTTAGGCCAAAATCAAATGGATTTGAGGCCTCACCAATGTCAATTGATGGTTGATTTTTATGTATAGGAACGTTATCAAGATTTTGTAATTTTAATTAGCCAATTGACTAGGCTATGGGTTCAATTTGGTGAGATTAAGTCATATGGTCAAAATTGGGGTTTAAACCCAAATCAAAATTGGACTCAAATCATGGACCAATTGAGCTTGGATTTGGTTTAGTTTGGTCATATAAAAAGTTCCAATCAAAATTGGGCTCAAATCATGGACCAATTGAGCTTGTATTTGGTTTATTTTGGTCATATGAAAAGTGAATTTGAGTTTAGGATTGGATGCTTGGATTTGGTTTAGTTTGGTCATATCAAAAGTGAATTTGAGCTTAGGATTGGAATTGGGTCAATTGAGATCAAATTGATGGACATTTGAGTTGGATTTGGGGAAATTTGGATCTTTAAAGAGATCAAATTGGTGGACATTTGAGATGGATTTGGGGAAATTTGAGTCTTTAAAGGGCAATTTGAGGATTTTGGTCAAAGATGGTCAATTTGCACAAATTGGGTCTTGTGGTAGTTTAGAGAAATGAAATTAGGATTATTTGGGATTTATTGGGATTTTCGGGTAATTTTTGAAATTTTGAGCCCAAGAGGGGTACTTTGGTAATTTGGGGGTGTTTTAGGGGTAAAAGGCCAAGACGGGTATATTGGTAGNATTTTGTGGCTTTAAGGTGGTTAGGTCACATTTAGTGCATGGGTCCAAGTGGGTGCAAATGACCAAAGCTTGTGTTTGGGCTAGGCTATCCATATCAATTGGTCTAATTGTTTGTTGAATTTGGTGTAGATGATCATAAGGAACAACTTTGGTGACGGATGGAAGTGGTTTTGAGCTCAGTTGGAGGGTCAATTTGAGGGAATTTTGAACTTTAATCAATTTGGTCATGTTGGGCTAGGCTTGGTTCTTGCTTGGGTTAGCCTTGGGCTAAGTCCAAATTGATTGTTGTAAATGGTCAATAGGGACCTCATGAAGAGTTTTGAACATGAATTTTATGCCAATTTGGACGTTAAGGCAATCAATTGGGTGCAATTTGGGGACTTAGCCTATTTGGGGCTAAATTTGGGAATTTTGGATTTAGGCAAAAATAAAATAGATTTGAGGCTTCACCAATGTCAATTCATGGTTGATTTTGATGTATAGGAATGTTATAAATATTTTTAAATATTAATTGAGGCCAATTGACTAGGCTATTGGTTCAATTTGGTGAGATTAAATCATATGGTCAAAATTGGGGTTTTGGCCCAAATCAAAATTGGGCTCAAATCATGGACCAATTCAGCTTGGATTTTATTTAGTTTGGTCATATAAAAAGTTATTTTGAGTTTGGGATTGGAATTGAGTCAATTGAGATCAAATTGATGGACATTTGAGTTGGATTTGGGGAAATTTGGATCTTTAAAGAAGATCAAATTGATGGACATTTGAGTTGGATTTGGGGAGATTTGGGTCTTTAAAGGGCAATTTGGGGATTTTGGTGAAAGATGGTCAAATTGACCAAACTGGGTCATGTAGTATTTGAAAGAAATGAAACTGGGAATATTTGGGATTTATTGGGATTTTTCTGAGAATTTTTGGAATTTTTAAGTTGAGAAAAATGAAATTGGGAATATTTAAGTTTTATTGGGATTTTATGGGAATTTTTCGAGTTATGGAGGGGTATTTTGGTAATTTGGGGGTGTTTTAGGGGCAAAAGGCCAAGATGGGTATTCTGGTAGAGTTGAGATACCAATCATCACCAATAAGCTNGATGGGTATTTTGGTAGAGTTGAGGCACCAATCATCACCAATAATCCATGGACCAAAGGAAGCCCCATTTTGAGTCCTCTACATAGTGCTCTTAGCTAAACCATAGCCCTCGGGCTAGTAAAAGCCCCATTTTGGGTCTTCTACATAGTGGTCTTAGCTAAACCATAGCCCTAGGGCTAGTAGTATTTAGGGAACCATCTACATGAGTATCCCAAAAGATCAAGGGATCTAGGTTAGAAATTTGAGATCAGGGTTGTGAGTGATTGTGAGTGCAGATGAGTGTAGTGAATGCCTTAGCTCCAGGACAACACCCAAGGTCAACCCTAGGGTCCAGCAATCCTAGGGATGACTCATCTTGAGTTTCCCCCACAGTGATCCCACCTACTAAGTACATAGAGGTTGGGAGCAATATGTGGAACTCTAGGTTGAGTAAAGATGAGGGTAGCATTTATAATGGTGAGGGTTCCATGTCTAGTTTTCTAGGAATAGTCAATAGGAAAAGTCCTATGGCTAGACCCTAGGCTACTAAAGAGGAAAAACTAAACCTCAACCAAAAAAAATGAGGTCAACACTAGGTCACTACCAAGCCCTGAACAATCGCAATAGGTGAAATTGTAACTAGCAAAATTTTTATTTAAATGCATGCATTCTTATTGAGAGATCACATTATGATCAATTAGTGCTTAAGATTAATGAAATATTATCTTCCCATCACTTGAGAATTGGTTAATTTTGATTAACTTCCAAGTCATGATAATTAAGAAAATTACAATTTTGTTCTTATTATAGAAAAGGTGGCAAGTGAGTTCCTACCTTTTAATCCCATTGTATTCCAATCATCCAAAAATGTTCATTAGGATCAAAATCCCCTATTTTTTCTTTGTTAATCCTAAATTTTGATTAAGACACTAAAATCTAATGTTACCCCTTTGCCTTTGGGCTCTTCACCTCATAACTCATTAATCAAAATTCAAATGACTACGAAAATTTTTAGAGTGTCCCATCCATGGATCAATTAAACCATTGGAGGGGAAAATGTGGATTTTCATAATTTAATTTAATTTAACTAATTAATTAAATTTAAAAAGTAGTATTTTCAAAGTTGACTTACTTAAATATCCAAAATAAAGTTTTTATTCATGAGAAAATTATTAGAGGTCCCCTTAGGTCAGAGAAACACTTAGACAAAATTTCATGAATTTTTAAATAAAATCCTTAATTTAATTATTTATTGATTTTTTTATGATTTGATTTGAATGGAAAAGATATTTTATTTATGAAAATTATTTTTTACATTTTTATTAAACCTCTCTGAGTCCAATGAACTCAGAGAAATAAATTTTCTATTTTAATGATTTTTAATTTTTTTATTATAATTATTTTAATGAGAAAAATAGGAAAGTACATTTTAAGCCTTTAGAAATTTATTTTTAACTTAGAAAAATTGGGAAAAATATTTTAATGAGTCCCATTAGGATCATTTCAAAATATTTTTTATATTTTTGAAATTTTTAACTATTTTTAATTGTTTATAATTCAATATATAGGCCAAAAATCAAGTATTTCATAAGAAATTACTTTTATTTTTTTAAGTGCTCCTGATCACAAGGAACATAGAAAACCACTATTTATAACTTTCCTAATTGTATTTAATTTAATATAACTATTTTTGTACAAAAATACAATATTTTTTGAAAAATCAACTATATTGCTTAAACATATTCAAATAATTTTTAAATTTTTTATAGTGGGTTAACATGATTTTTATGCACAATGTTTAATTGATTTTGTTATATTTTTATTAGTATTTAATTTACGTAAATTAAAGTAAGATATATGCATTTAATTAACTATAGAAATGTACAAAAAAATTCAAATCAACATGACATTTTTCCTAAGCTTCTCTAACTATAGGAAACCTACAAAAATTATTTCCAAAATTTTCTATGTGGTACTTTAATTTATATAATTAAAATAACTTAAAATAGCTATCTTAGCTTGATAATTAAGTTTAGAAGTATAGAGATGCCCTCTGACCTAGGAAAAATTAGAGAACATCCGCTCTGTCATGAGAAACTTACGCACAAAATGTCAGGCTATGGTGAGCAATGTTTGATCATAATGAATTAAAATACTATTGAGAGTATTCAATTTATTAAAAATCGAAGAGCTATCAAATAATTCTTCTTTTAAGTTCACGTTATTCTCCTTTGTTCACTGAGCAAGAGAGAATTTTTATTTTATTTTTATGTTTTTTCTGGAGAAAGATATGGATTTTTGAAGTTTGGGAATTTAAATAAATCCAAAAAATCTATATTTTTCTAGTTAAACATGTGGCGCCACCTCATCCTCATGCGTATCAAAATTTACACACTCTGCTCCGCTATTCAACATTGTCAACCACCTCAGCTACCACGAGGCCAGCCTTTTCATTCTAAGCATTCGTTCAACAGGATCTCCATTGTCCACTGAATAAATGTGTGATCAGACGGATCTCCTTCATCGTCTCCAAGTGTCCAAGCCCAAGAATCGTCGACACTAAAACTTTAAGATCTACATCTATACTCAAAAAAATCACATGGGGGTTGTTTCTAAACCTTCATCTACTTAAGACAAGCATATCTATATGACTTATACAATATGAAATTCAAAAAATACATATGGAGAATCAAAATAGGCTCAGATTAGGGATGAGGTTCAATACATTTGTTTTAGAGGGGAGGCCTCAATTAGATGATTGTGGCAGCTTTGATTGGGTCAAATGAACCTCCAGATGAATTCTTAAGCCCTGGTGAATTGTGTAGGTATAATTTTGAACTAGCTTCAATTCAGGTATTGATTTAGAGTCATATTAGAGGCTTTTGATGATGGGGATTTTATGGGGAATCAACTCCTCTCACCGTGGGGATGGTTTGTGCAAAGTTAATTGGAGTTCGGTGGACTTTAGAGGTGTGGGGAAATATGTCCTAGTTTTCCCTGAATTTTAATCTCAAAATTAAGCTCTCACAGGGGAATCCAGAGAAAGAAAATGGTGGTCTTGAGGTTTGGAGTTCTTGGAGATTGTCTTCAAGAAATTGGATAGAGTCTCCCCAATGAAATTGGCTAGCTCTTCTTTTGTCCATGGAGGACGTAGTTTAAATAAAGGTGCTTGGGGTGGAGCTCAGGGCTTCATTTTAGGTGCAATTGATTGCTTAGGTGGAAGGTAGAAAAATGACAAAGACAAATTGGAGTTGACCGACTTAGATGGGTTAAATTGGGTTTGAATGGAGGCATGGGGCTCTCGATTTTGGTATTTTCCGGTGACTAGGGTGGCTAACCAGAGCAGGGGCTCTCGGTTTTGGTGTTTTAAAGAGTTTATGATGCATAATTAGGGAAATCAGAAAGATTTGGGGGTTCAATTGAGTGGGATTTTGGTTTTAGGCCAAATTGGGCCTTTTTTATTTGGTTGAAATTGGACTCAAATGTGGGTCAATTGGACTTGGATTTGGTTTGAATTGAGTTTGATCATGATGAATTTTAATTTAGAATTGCAATTTGGAGGAAATTATGGTCAAATTGATGGACATTTAGGGTGAATTTGGGGAAATTTGGCCTTTAAGGACAATTTGGTGCTTTTGGTCAAAGTTGGTCAAATTGATCAAGTTGGTTTTACTTAAAGGATTCAAATTGTTTTTAGGGATGATTTGGATGATTTTGGGGGTTTTGGGAAAGTTTGGCCCCCAAGGGTAGTTTGGTAATTTTGGCTAAATGAGGGGTATTTTGGTAAATTTGGTAATTTTGGGAAGTTTTAGGCAATTTGAGTAGTTTCAAATGGTTTAAGGCAATTTTAGAACAAATTTTGGTATTTGTGGATGAATTCATGAGTTTTGGTCAAATTTAGGGTTTGGGGATGTTTTGGTAACTTGGGTAGATTTGGGGGCAAAATGCTAAGTTTGGTATTTTGGTGAAATTGAGGTGCCAACCACACTGTTTGAGCCATGGACCAATAGAATCCTATACATTGGGTCCTCCATGTACTAGTTTTATCTAAACCCTATCATAGGGCTAGTGGGTCTAGGCGACCATTTACGTGAGTTTCCGAAAAGATCAAGGGATCAGAGTCAACAAGCTTGGGTTTAGGGTTGTGAGTGAATGTGAGTGAAAGTATGTTTAAGTGAGTGAACTGACTCTAGAACAACACCCAGGGTCAATCCTAAGGACAAGCAGTCCTATGGGATCCCCCTTGGAGCTCCCCCATATTGACTCCACTATCAAGTGCTATAGGTCAGAACTAATATGTGGAACTTCAAGTTGAGCAGAAAAGAGTTTAGAATTTCTATTAGTGAGGGCTTCTTTTCTAATCCTCTATAAATATTCAATAGGAAAGTATTATGGCTAGATCCTAGGCTACTAAAGAGGATAATAGATCTCAACCAAAAGTGAGGTCAACACCCTTATTATATTATGAGACCAAGGGAACTCCCATTTTGGATCCTCCATGTGTTGGCCTTAGCCAAACCCTAGCCTAGGGCTAAGGGTTTGGGGGCCCATCCACATGACTTTCAAAAGGAGTGGGGAAGTAGGCTAAGCATACTTGGTCAAGGGTTTAGGTCTAACGTGAAATTGAGTGTGTGCTAGAAAAAGACCACACCACCCAAGGCTTACACTAAGGTCAAACAGTCTTATGTAGATCCTTCTTGAGCTCCAGCATATTTGCTCCACATACTAAGTGCTAGAACTTAGAACCAACATGTGGAAATTTAACTGAAAAAAGAGATAATTTGAATTTCTAATTGTGAAGGCTGCATTACTAGTCTTCTAGGAATAGTCAACAAGAAAGTCTTATGGCTAGATCCTGACCTTCTAAGGAAGAAAGAGTAGACCTCAACAAAAAGTGAGGTCAACACTCAGTGAACCCATTGGTTTAGTTCATACTTATACCCAAATACAAGGCAAACTATGACATGGAGGAGTTTTGTGGTACCAAGGTGAAGCTTATCGACCATCCTAATTAAGGCCTCACCCATTTGGAAAAAAGTATAGCTCATAAACTCTTATTGGGGTAGATGTTAGATATCCTAAATGACTCTGACTAAGAACATTGATTAGATAGACAATTGATGAAGTTTGAAATTTATATGACATGTCACCTTGAAAAGACAATGAAAATTAACTGAATTAAAAATATCAAAGAGGTAGGATGACTAGAACATACCACTAAAGATTTTGGTAGGATGCAACCTATCGAGAAGTCATCACCATATAAAAGAATTTTTGGCCAAAACATAGTGCACCAATCATAAAGATATTTATCTCTCAGGTTAAATACAAAATTACCCCTCAATAAAGAAAACACTGCACTCATCTGAGGTGAGAGAGAAACTCTAAATCAGACCCATATGGGGTGGTTAACTGAATAGAGGAATCAAAGAAAAAAATGTAGCTTTTCCACACAAGGGACGTATACATCTCAAACTTTGCCTTAATCAGTCAAGACTCCACATAATGGTTGGTTAAAATAAAGTGCACCAACTATTGGTGTTTTGGCTTAAGTTTAAAACAAGAAAATATCCCTTATGGAGGAATAGACCACACTCATCTAAGATAAGTGGGACAAGCGTATCTGTCACATTCTTCTTGATGGATAGGATATGATCTGTTCAAACCCTATATGTAGTGGGTAATTGAAGAAACATGCAAGGAATAATTTAGCTTTACTGCATAAAATAGATCAATCAAATTTGAGCTCAGTCAATTAAGATACCAGAGAAAGGCTGGAAAAAATAGGTTGCACATACCAATAAGAGTTTAGCTCTAAGGCCAAAACCAAATATACCCCTCAAGTGGGGACATACCATAGTCATTTGAGGTGATTAAGATGAAAATATTTATAATAATGTGCTCAATTCAGACCTTATATGAAATAGGGAACCGAAAAAGTATGTTGGGAAAGTGCCTGACTCTCCTACATATGACAAATATTAATTGAAATGGACTCCCTTCAATATATATATTGTGAAGGTTAGCTAGGCATTATAAAAGAGTGATTTTATGTTAGAATTAGGGGGGTGTCAGTATCAAAGGTGTGTGTGAGTGTAGAAATTGTGTGGAAGAGATTGGAGAGTGTCTCAAAGAGTTTTAAGAGGAGAGGTAGAGTGAGGGATTACTTCTTCCTTATAGTTGTAAGAGAGAATTGATTGTTATTATAAAGTGAGAAAGAGATTCAAAGGAACTTCAAGGGATTTGATTGGGGAGGTGATTGAGTTAAGTTGTATTATTTTTCATTCTTATTTTGTAAGCCATTTTCTATATATAAAATCCTTATTTTATAGTACCTGCCTCATGAATTCTGAGTAATTTTATTTTCCTTCTTTCAATAAAGAGATATGGTCAGGTGAAGAATCAAGATTGTTGTGTAATATTTTAATTCTTAAATTGTGATGATTCAAAATTTGAACTTCATTTACTTATTGATCTAGCGAATTGAATTATTAAAATTTGATGTGAAACCTACAATCTGAGAGGGTTATGCTCTCTACAGCAAAGTAAGAATAAAATTTGATATTAAGGATGAGAATGTAGTCTCTGGGGTTGAGTGCAAAGAAAATAGGGAAATGTTTATTGATTGATGTATAATTGAAGATTTTAGGGTGACAGACTAACATCCACAATTTGGTCCAACTATTCAGAAAACAAAGCAAGATGTTAGCCCTCATGCGAGGGGAACATGAGAAATCTGGAATGGGAGTCATTATCTTCCTAACTTAACCGCAAATTTAGTGACTAAACATTGGATTTACCAATGTCCTTTCTTGCCTGTAAAAAGGATAAATAATATAATTGCTCCTAATTGGCCCTATACAATTTTTTTTAATTTGATAATTCATTGAATATAACCTTATTGTAAGGGGAAGGATACTTTATTAAATTTAAACTTTTCATCACAAAAGCTAGTTTAGTTTTATTAAATTTAACTTTGAAGTTTAGTAGTGACATTAAGCAAATTTTGACATGTTTTCTTACTTAAGTTTTATATAGTTTAAATAATGTGCTTTTGAGTTATTACCATAAGAATTTTCAACTCCTTGTGGGATCAATACTTAGGACTCCATTAGAGCCCCTTTTTACTTGAGAGATACGTATACTTGTATTTGCAACTTAGTGACTATTTGAAATTAAAAGCACACCATAATTCACTAGGAGTGGTAGCTTTAAATAATTTTAAAGAGAAAACTTATTATTCTGAAGTAAATTTTATTGTGATTGATTTGTATATTTACGAGTATAGCTACCATGTGTGTTGTGGTTTCAAAAAACAATTAATATGCACACAAAAAATCAAGCATCAATTTTTTGGCGTCGTTGTCGGGGAGGCTGTGGTAAATTACTTAAAAAAACTTATTTGAACTATAAATATTATTTTGAAAAACAAAAGATAAACAATATATATATATAT
>JXCR01136573.1:47614-58189 GCA_002079205.1 Phalaenopsis hybrid cultivar | reverse complement strand
TGTTGTTTAGCTCACGAAGAAATTTTAATTATCATAATCATATGCTCTAAGACAGAAAATGACCAAGGTCAAAAGCCATTAATCAGAATTAAGGTATGGATTTTCAAGCATTAATACTGATTCAAAAAGCTTTAAGTTGAATTGAGAACCCTAATTAATATTGCACAATGTTTTTTTTTATTATTATTGTTTGGAATGTTATCAGGGTTATATGATTGGCAACGCTATAACAGGCGAAAAGGCAGATAAGAACTCTCGAGTAGCTCATGCATACAGATTAGGAATTATTTCTGAAGAACTTTATGAGGTTTTTATAATATTCTTAACTATTATAAAGTAAATCTCATCATCTCGTTTTCTTAACGTTTATTTATATAATAACATTATGATTTCCATTATTTCAGCTTATTCAAACGAACTGCGTGGGTGAGGATTACATGCAGCCTCAGGGTGTGGTTTGTAAAACACATCTCCAAGTTTTTAATGAGGTAAGCTACATCATCAACTTTGTTCCTATGGTGTATATGTCTCATACAATTATGTTTAGAGGCTAATTTTTTTTTTCATGCATTAATTTGCTCGCAGATTCTATCAGAAAATAATGTTTTTGGTATATTGGAACCCCTATGTTCTGATAAACCTTCAGGGGAGTTGTTACACCTTCACAGATCACTAGAAGAGAACTCACCAGATTTTCTCTTCCAATCTTCGCCTGATAATAATTGTATAGTTAAGTCCTTTATATAAAACCAATATATAATAATAATAATAATAAAAATAATAATAATAATAATAATAATTTTGTACTGATCTAAGCAACAATAAATAATTGCATGCAGACTCCAGATCTTCTTGCTAATTACTGGGGAAACAATCAACTTGTAAGAAATGTCCTACAGATTAAAGAGGTGTGACTCATCTTTTTATTTACCGATAAGATCAGTGCCTCTTAATTTGTAGTTTTTTTAAAAAAGAAATTTTTAAATAATGTTAAAATAGGGAACAGTGGGAAGATGGTATGGATGCAATCTCAATGTATCTATATATAATTACAGTCGTCTCAGCATACCAAGCTCATTACCATATCACAGAAGTTTAACAACAAGAGGCTATAGAGCTCTAGTGTACAGGTAATGACCATAAAAAGCAAGTATTTTCAAATGAAAATAATTAGAAATTTTTAAATTACATAGAGAATATTTTGATAATTTATGTTACGCCATGCATGATTGACACAGTGGAGATCACGATTTGCAAATACCATTTGTTGGTTCGTTGGAGTGGATAAAATCACTGCGCTACTTAGTTTTAGATCCATGGAGATCATGGCATGCAGGTGGCCAAGTGGCAGGGTAATGAACTTTTTATGTAAAAAGAATTTTATGATTTATATATTAAAAGATGATTTTATTTTGTTGCTGATGGGACATATAATCGCTTCCTCAGATATACCATTTCATTCGCAAATAATTTGACTTTTGCAACTGTTAAGGTATGGGAATTTTGATCTTTATTGCTAAATGATTCATTCTCTCCGTATTTTTATTGCATATAATTTCTATTCATATTATATCTTATTTACCCTTTTTTCATAAAATTTTAATATTGATTTTATATGTACTATATTTTGTATTTTGTGTTGCAGGGTGGAAATCATATAGCACCAGTTAAGAGACCTATGCAAACCTTTGTTATGTTTGAGAGATGGATTTCTCAACAAGTTCTATGAATCCATTGGATTTCAGAGTAATCTAGGATAGCATAATTGGAGCATGCATTTGTAATAATTTTGCATATGTGCCAAAAAAATATTATGTGTGGTGAACCGCACATTCAGATAACGGTTCGGATGCAGCACGTCGACATATATTGCATTGCGACTCATCTGAACCGTCATTCAGTTGTGCGGTCGCCGCACGTAATATTTGCTCAAATGTTTGCGCGCCCGTGCAATTGAAGTATATAATTCTCATGCATTTGAAATATGTTACAAACTTTTTGATAAAAAAAAACGATTAAACAATATATGCATCTTACACGCTTATAGTCAAATCGAACATCTCAATTAGAGAAATCCAAAAACTCAAAATTATTTAATGTTAAGATCGTTAAAATACTTAGATGTTGAAAGAATGATCCTTAATCAAAAGATCAACATGAGTCATCTGATTAAGTATTTTGGGATGCTAGTTTGAATTATCAAAATATCACTTCAAAATTTATAAATAGACACTTATTCTCTAGATAAATGTGATCTAGGGTCTGTTTGGGGCAGCGGTAGAGCAACGGCGCGGCGCCCCTCCGTGTGTATACAATGTTTGGGGCGGCAGTTACACCGTGGTGGTCCACGAATTTCCTTAAATGCAGTTCGTCTGCGATCGTATTCATGATACCACTTTTCTTCTTCGTCGTTCGGCTGCGATCCGGGTTCGTCTTCGATCCCGATTTCGCCCTAACTCCATCACTCACAGCTTGTGATGCCCTCAGTGAAGCCCCCTAAAATTCCCGCGCAAAGATCTTCTTTTTCGCTTGAAGCTCTCATCCCCCGCTCCCTCATCCTCGTTCTGCACGAAATTCCTCCTTCCTTGCTCGAAATCGTCCCTCGCTCCCTCATCCTCCTCCTACGTGAATATCTTGCTTTTCAGAAGGTCATCTTTGACTCGAATCTCTCCTCCGCTCCCTCATCATCCTTGTGTGTGAAGTCCTTGTTGCTGAATGAAAGGCCCTCCTGTCATTTTGGAGAGTTAAAGCATGAGTTCGTGGTTGGAAGGGTATTGAATCGGACTTGCTTCTTTTTTGTTTATGAGCATGGAGGCTGATTATAATTTGAGCTTTCATAATTGGGTCTTTCTTTCTTCCTTCTGCAATCAATCTGCACTTTATTTTTTGTTCCGAGACAATATGAAAGTTTAGGTGTTAGATTTGTAAATACATAAGAGTTGTTTTTTATAAAATCATAGATTGTGACTTTAATCAATTTTGCACTGAATCTCTAATGATATTGGAATGCAAAAGTAATTATATTATTGTTGGTTAAATAACAAAAATAGTATTTATCTTATATGCAGATTCGGTGCTATAGATGTACATATATGCTAAATGGGTAGTATGTATGTAGATGACCCTTATTTATTTCTGAAGCATGCATCCCTCGTATATAATTGTGCTAGTATCACTTTTGGATATCATATATGTTTATGTCTGTTTTAGTGCTACAGGACTGTATACAACTTCTTGTAGTCTAGGACATTCGTCCGGACCATCTGGGACATGCCTCAAGCACAGAACAAAAGATGCAATCAATAAAAAGAACATCTATTGGGAAAATAATTTACGAAATTTTGGCTACGATTTTCATGAATTGTGGTTTTTTTCATTTTCCTTTACCACTTTTGATATCTGATTTTAAATTAGTTGGGCATCTGAATTTTTGAACTGTTTCGAAGTGAAATTATGCTTCAGAAGTATCAAATATGTTGTTTTCACAGTTCTGTTTTAAACAGTTTTACCAAACAGGGGCATCATGGTCATTTTTTCAGAAACAGTTGTCCCGAAGCTGTTTTCACACAGCTGCACCAAACAGATAGTCAACTTCCCCGCATCAGTTTTCTGGGGCAGCGCAGCTGCAGCTGAAAAGTTGAGAAGTTGCAGTTGCGCCAAACAGACCCTTAAAATTGAATTTAAAAAGAATTTGAATATCAGACGAACTTTGATACTCTACTCAAGGATCAACCCTAACCAAAACTAGCAATTGTCATCAACTAATCATCATCATTTGACCACATGTCCTAACCTTCATAATCCAACCATTTTTGGCCAAATTCAATTCTCTGATCATTGTTGCCTTGTAAATAATATGTGGCTGCCAACTTAGTCTCAATATTTATGGTTCTATTGTAGAGCAAGGTAGCTGCTATGCCGCCTAATGTTCATTATTATTTAACTAAAATAATAACAAGGGAAAATACAATATGTATAGTATGAAAGGAAAACTCTAGATAGGAGGCTAAATGGTCCCTGTTAGTTACAAAAGGAATATTGTAAGAGGGTGGCTTGAGAATATAGCTAATTATATAGAAATATACGGTTGATATCTCTCCTCAATATCACAATTTGATTCATTGATTATGAGCTTGATTCGAAGTTTAGCAAATTTGTGTTTAGAGAGTACCTTGGTAAGAATATCAGCCATGTGACCTTTTGAGGCAATGTGCTTAATCTAAGTTTTGTGAGGCAGTGTGCTTAATCTGAGTTTCTTTTGAGAGAATATGATCTCTTATGAAGTGTTGATCTATCACCGCATGTTTTGTTTGCGCATAAAAGATAGGATTTAAAGCAATGGCTTTAGTGGAGGTGTTGTAAAAAAAAATGGGTGTGGGAGCGTTAAGAATGATGTTGAAGTCTTGAAGAAGGTGTCGAAGCCATATAATATCTGTAATATCTGTTGCAAGTTCCCGGTACTCCGCTTCGGTGGAGGATCTAGCTACCATTTTCTATTTTTTGGACAATCCATGATATGAGAGTATTGCTTAAAAATGTACAAAAACCTATTGTAGACTTGCGATCAACAGTATCACCCGCCCAATCAACATCTGAGAAGCTTAAGAGTTGAAGATCTCCTTTAGTAAGTTGAAGGAAAAAGTGAATTGTAGCTTTAAGATATCTAAGGAGCCTTTTGATTAGATGAAAGTGATAGAGAAGAGCCTTGTTCGTTTGTTCACAAATGAAGTTAACGAAAAAGGTAATTTCGGGTTTTGTAACTGTCAAGAATTACAGGGAGCCAGCAAGCTAACAATATTGTGTGTTTTGAGGGTATTCATGTTGAGAATCAGCATCCGATTTTAATTTTGTTGGCAAGGGAGTGCAATGAGGTTTGTGATTTTCCATGTCAAGTTGTTGTAAAAGAGAGGTGAGATAGTGTGCTTGAGTGTGGAAATACCTTTGAGCATTTCTTCGGATATGAATTCCAAGGAAAATGTTGACAAGATCAAAATCCTTTAGCATAAAAACTGATTAGAGGTCATAGAGGACATTGGAGATATCAGTCGCATTATTCCCGGTTAGTAATTTGTCAGCATCATGCACTAGGATATACATATAGATTCCATTGTGCTGATATGTAAGGAGTGAAAGATCCACCTTGCTCATTTGAAAACCCTCATGCTTAAGATGATTGTAAAGTGGGGAATACCACTAGCATGGGGCTTGTTTGAGCCCAAATAGAGCCTTTTCAAGAAAACAAACAAGATTAGGATATTTATCGTCTTAAAGCCTTGTGGTTGGTGAATGTAAATAGTTTCATCTAGTGAGTAGAGAAGAAAGGTATTTGAAATGTCCTACTATTTAAATGGCCATTTATGATGTAGATCTACCATGAGAAGAATACGAATGGTGAGGAGCTTCGCCACTGGACCGAAGAACTCGTTGTAGTTGATGACTTGATGTTGCTCAAATCCCCAAGCAACAAGATGTGATTTATGTTTAGCAATAGAGCCATCTAAATTGAGTTTAATTTTGTAAGTACACCTACAGTCTATGATATTTTGATGAAGTGGTGGTGAGACAAGTTGCCAAGTGCCTTGACTTTGAAGAGCATGAAATTCATTAGACAGGTCTTGTTGTCACTGGATGTGTTTTATAGCCTCTTTGTAGTAGCTATGATTGATGGTAGGAAAGAACTAATAGTCAGACATCAAAAAGACTACCTAGCATGTTACTATGCATATCAAGCATGCAGTCACACCAAAAGCACAAAGCATGAAAGATGTATGGCTAGAGCAACTAAACTAGCAGATAACAATAGTCAGACAACAAAAAAACTATATAGTACCCTAGATCTTAGTCTGGCACACCATCTAACAAAAATTGTCCTAATGAGCACATAAATGCACAGGATAAAGTCTCCGGCTACCGTATGACTTTGAAGGGGTCGTCACGCCGACCTCGATTTAAGGATCCAAGGGATCTACTTTGATCTAAAGCATCTTAGAAGAAGGGTGACATTTTCTAAAAGGTGTTATCACATATGGTATAGCTTATATAATTTTAAAATTAGGGCGGATAATACATAAATGGTAAAAATATCCATTTTTATACTTTAAAATAACAAATCATAGAATGCGGCTTCGCATCACATATGACGCACTTTAGAACCCTTGAATCCTCAACACAGACATAGGGCTGTCAAAAAAGCTCGTTATTCGCGAACAGCTCNTGATGGTATATCAATGATGAGTCGTGGGCCTATTTCAATCCAAATTCAATTCATTTGAGCCGATTTTGAAGCCTCAGTTAACAATACAATTCAGCTATTAATAATATAGCTATGCTGATTTATGTNATTTGAGCCGATTTTGAAGCTTCAGTTAACAATACAATTCAGCTATTAATAATATAGCTATGCTGATTTATGAATGAGTGAGGAGATAGCTGTTAGGCAAAAAGATGAAGCGAAGACGGCAGATTGTGCCATAAACAGTTGTGCTATATAATGCATGTACATTTTTCAAAAAAAAAATAAAAAAACATAATTTTATATTTAATATTTCGTTATTATTTAATCATTTTATTTTATTTTTTTCTCAATACTTCTCTCCTGTCGGCTAACTAATGTTTCTGTGTGTAAAGATATGTGTCTATAGATGACGTCAGCGGAGCGGAGTTGTTCTATTACTTCGTGGAGTCGGATAGGAAACCCGAGGAGGATCCTCTCATCCTTTGGCTATCTGGCGGGCCGGGCTGCTCTGGCTTTGAGGGCCTGGCTTTGGATATGGGTAATAAATCGTTTCAGTTGGGCCGTTCAGATTTCTCACCATCAACTTATTAAATTGAACTTTTAACTTTAAAATTAGTTATGCGGATTCAGAAACTCCTTAATATTACGAAACTTATATTTTTGCTTGACATTCAAGTGATAATTAAAAATAGTTAAAAAATGAGCAAATATGTATATAATTCGTGATGTATTTTATAAATGTTCTCTCTGATTAAAATTCATTGTTTNCGTGATCTACGGCCAGGATCGAACACCGCATGCAGAGATGCATGCGGTGTCCGCACGCAATAATCTCTCCAAGCTATGAGCCAAAATCTCGGATTGATTTATTTAGCCAATTTTGAGTTATACAAAAATGGATTTGAATTGGCTTGAGATCAGCTTGAATTATTTTTATTTATAAAAATTATATATGATACTAAATAAAATCAAATATAACGAGCTATGAATCAGTTTCAAGCTGGAATAGATGCATATTAACTCAATTTGAGCCATCTTTTTTTTTATTTCGAGCTGGATCAAACCAATTTCAAGCTGGAATGGATTTGAATAACTCAAATTTGACTTGCTTCGATTTCGAGTAGGATCAAGCTCCATTCAATTTTGAGGAGGTAGCGTAATAGATTGTCGTCTTAGCGTTGCTATAGAACTCAATACACACTTAAACAAAGAGAATAATCAGTAGAGACATCAAAAGTTGTTATGTGGAAAAATTGAAAAAGAAAAGAACCATGTGTCATGGCCCGGTTGAAAACAACTACTATGATTTGGTGATTACATTTACAATTTCTTGTCCTGTAGGTGGGAAATGGTTTCTTGATCTCTCAAGTTACAACACAGGTAAATGGATGAACCCGTCACAAGGAACGGGTGACGACCAATGGTGATCGGTGGTGGCCGACAATATGTGGTAGACAGTGGTTGGCGACTGTCAATAACAACAAGAGTGATGTTGAACTTCAGCTCTTTATCCAAGCTTCAAGCTCTTTTTCATTCTTCGAACTTCTTCCCTTCACAAGTGAGGGTTAGGGATCTATTTACAGATTTTCGTCCAGCTTGTAATTAATAGAACATTATGAACCAGTATGATCGGATGACCCGGAGAGATTTCTAATATCATAGTATGTTTCATGGACATTTAAGTGCCTCAACATCCTCAGAATTTAGCGTTCTTAGGCTCGTTAGGTTTGACTTGTTGAAACGCCTGATTCGACTATAAGCTTGACAGATTTACATTTGTTTGACCTTCCAAATATGCCTAGAATGCTTCCAAGAGTGGTTTAATGGCTTGATCTGAGCTTGATTTGATTCAGATTAGACTAATTATGGTATCATTAGGTCCGTCTCATCGAACAGGTCAGTTTAACTATGAGTTTGTTGAAATCAGAGCTCTAAAAGACTTTTAATCAAAGTTTGATTAACAAAAAGTTGTCTCAAGTTCTGTGTCAAAAATCGAGATTCGTGTCGAATGATGAGAATTTATTGATGGTATATCAATAATGAGTCGTGGGCCTATTTCAATCCAAATTCAATCAATTTGAGCCGATTTTGAAGCTTCAGTTAACAATACAATTCAGCTATTAATAAGGAGATAGCTGTTAGGCAAAAAGATGAAGCGAAGACGGCAGCTTGTGCTTGTGTTAGATAATGCATGTATATTTTTCAAAAAAAAAAGATAATTTTATATTTAATATTTTGTTATTATTTAATCATTTTATATATATATATTTTTTTTCTCGATACTTCTCTCCTGTCGGCTAACTAATGTTTCTGTGTAAAGATATGTGTCTATAGATGACGTCAGCAGAGCGGAGTTGTTCTATTACTTCGTGGAGTCGGATAGGAAACCCGAGGAGGATCCTCTCATCCTTTGGCTATCTGGCGGGCCGGGCTGCTCGGGCTTTGAGGGCCTGGCTTTGGATATGGGTAATAAATGGTTATTAAATTGAACATATAACTTTAAAATTAGTTAAGTGGATTCAGAAACTCCTTAATATTATGAAACTTATATTTTTGCTTGACATTCGAGTGATAATTAAAAATAGTTAAAAGATGAGCAAATATGTATATAATTCTTGATGTATTTTATAAATGTTCTCTCTAATTAAAATTCATTGTTCCCAATTAAAATTTACAATCTACATATAATTTTTGTGCACAGGACCTCTTAATTTTAACNTTTCAGTTGGGCCGTTCAGATTTCTCACCATCAAGTTATTAAATTGAACTTTTAACTTTAAAATTAGTTATGTGGATTCAGAAACTCCTTAATATTATGAAACTTATATTTTTGCTCGACATTCAAGTGATAATTAAAAATAGTTATAAAATGAGCAAATATGTATATAATTCTTGATGTATTTTATAAATGTTCTCTCTAATAAAAATTCATTGTTCTCAATTAATATGTGCATCCTACATATAATTTTTGTGCACAGGACCTCTTAATTTTAAAGTTGATAATTTTGATGGCAACATTCCAACCATAGATGTTAATCCTTATTCATGGACAAAGGTGAGAAATTAGTTCAATGTATAACTAAACAATCCCAAATATATACACATGATCATTATGTTGAAAATTAAATATTACTCATAAGATATTTTAAAATTTTCAGATTGCTAATATGATCTTCTTGGATTGGCCTGTTGGTACTGGATTCTCCTACTCCATGACTGATGAAGACTATATCACCGAGGATATTCAGGCTAAAGGAAATATCCTTAAATTTCTAAGAAAGGCAGGCAATAGTTCGAAATCTTTATTTAATTTTTATTTTATGCTTTAAATTTTTACATGATGGAAAGACATTGTGGAAATGAGAAANTATATATCTATATATATATATATATATATATATATATATATCATATTCTCTATTTTTAATGATGTAGTGGTTCTTGGGACATCCAAATTTCATGTTGAATCCATTCTACGTGGGTGGTGACTCCTATGGTGGGAAGATGTCTACACTTGTTTCTCATGACATTGTTGAAGGTAATTAGTTAGCCAATTTTCTTATAAATATTAATTAATCTTGTTGTTTAGCTCACAAAGAAATTTTAATTATCATAATCATATGGTCTGTGACAGAAAATGAGCAAGGTCAAAAGCCATTAATCAATATAAAGGTGTGGATTTTCAAGCATTAGTTTTGATTCAAAAAGCTTTAAGTTGAATTGAGAACCCTAAATTTATTGCAACATGTTTTTTTAATTTTATTGTTTGGAATTTTATCAGGGTTATCTGATTGGCAACGCTATAACAGGTGAAAAGGTAGATAAGAATTCCCGAGTACCTCACGCATACGGATTAGGAATTATTTCTGAAGAACTCTACGAGGTTTTTTATAATATTATTAACTTTTATAAAGTAAATCTCATCATCTTGTTTTATAAATATTTATTTATCTAATAATATTATGATTTCCATTATTTCAGCTTATTCAGACGAACTGTGTGGGTGAGGATTACCTGCAGCCTCAAGGTGTGGTTTGTAAAACACATCTCCAAGTCTTTAATGAGGTAAGCAACATCATCAACTTTGTTCCTATGTTATATATGTCTCGTACTATAATGTTTAGAGGCTAATTTTTTTTTCATGCATTAATTTGCTCGCAGATTCTTTCAGAAATTAATGTTTTTGGTATATTGGAACCCCTATGTTCTAATGAACCTTCGGGGGAGATGTTACACCTTCACAGAGCACTGGAAGAGAACTCACTAGATTTCCTCTCCAAATCTTTGCCTAATAATAATTGTATAGTTAAGTCTTTTATATAAAACCTATATATATATAT
>JXCR01136573.1:28009-44300 GCA_002079205.1 Phalaenopsis hybrid cultivar | reverse complement strand
ATATTAAAAGATGATTTTATTTTGTTGCTGATATGCTAACTATGGGACATATAATCGCTTCCTCAGATATACGATTTCATTCGCAAATAATTTGACTTTTGCAACAGTTAAGGTATAGGAATTTTGATCTTTATTGCTACATGATTCATTCTCTGCATATTTTTTATTGCATATAATTTCTATTCATATTATATCTTCTTTACCCTTTTTTCATTAAATTTTAATATTGATTTTATATGTACTATTTTTTGTATTTTGTGTTGCAGGGTGGAAATCATATAGCACCAGTTACGAGGCCTATGCAAACCTTTGTTATGTTTGAGAGATGGATTTCTCAACAAGTTCTATGAATCCATTGGATTTGAGAGCAATCTAGGATAACATAATTGAAGCATGCATTTGTAATAATTTCGCATATATGTGGAGAAAATATTATATGTGGTGAACCGGGCATTCGGATAACGGTTCAGATGCAGTCACGTCGACATATATTGCATTGTGACTTATGAACCATCATTCAGTTGTGTGGTCGTCGCACGTAATATTTGCTCAAATGTGTGCACAACCGTGCAATTGAAATTTATAATTCTCATGCATTTGAAATATGTTAGAAACTTTTAGATAAAAAAAGAACGATTAAATAATATATACATCTTACACGCTTATAGCCAAATCGAGCATCTCAATTATAGAAATCCAAAAACTCAAAATTATTTAATGTTAAGATCGTTAAAATACTTAGATGTTGAAAGAATGTTCCTTAATCAAAAGATTAACATGAGTCATCTGATTAAGTATTTTGGGATGCCAGTTTGAATTATCAAAATATCACTTCAAAATTTATAAATAGACTCTTATTCTCTAGATAAATGTGATTTAGGGTCCGTCTGGAGAAAAAATATTACCTCAGGAGTACTGATGCATCAGTACTCCAATGAGGAGCTGCCACGTATGCAATGGTCCCATCAAAATACCACGTGGCAGCTCCTCATTGGAGTACTGATGCATCAGTACTCCTGAGGTAATATTTTTTCCCGTCTGGGACGGTTGTAGAGCAACGGCGCGGCGCCCCGCCGTGTGTTTACAATGTTTGGGGACGGCGGTTACCCCGCGGTGGCCCGCGAATTTCCTTAAATGCGGGCCGCCCGTAGCGCCTCTGACATTTTACGCAAGCGCCCTACTATTTGTGATTCCGCCCTTCTTCTTCGTCGTTTGGCTACAATCCGGGTTCGTCTGCGATTCCGATTTCACCCTATCTCCATCACTCACAGCTCGCGAAGCCCTCAGCCAAGTCCCCTAAAATTCCCGCGCAAAGATCTTCTTCCCCGCTCGAAGCTCTTCTTCCCCGCTTGAAGCTCTCATCACCCGCTCCCTCATCCTCGTTCTGCACGAAATTCCTCCTTCCTCGCTCGAAATCGTCCCTCGCTCCCTCATCCTTCTCCTACGTGAAATTCTTGCTTTTCAGAAGGCCATCTTTCACTCGAATCTCCCCTCCGCTCCCTCATCATCCTTGTGTGCGAAGTCCTTTGCTGACTGAACGAAAGGCCCTCCTGTCATTTTGGAGAGTTGTAGCATGAGTTCGTGGTTGGAAGGGTATTGAATCGATAGCCTTGCTTCTTTTTTGCTTATGAGCATGGAGGCCGATTATAATCTGAGCTTTCATAATTGGGTCTTTCTTCCTTCTGCAATCAATCTGTACTTTATGTTTTATTTCGAGACAATATGAACGTTTAGGTGTTAGCTTTGTAAATACATAAGAGTTGTTTTTTATAAAATCATAGATTGTGACTTTAATCTATATTACTGTGTGTGTGTGTGTGTGTGTGTGTGTGTGTGTGTGTGTGTGTGTGTGTGTGTGTGTGTGTGTGTGTAACTCTCATATAGTCGGTAAGAATCTCAATTATGTCTATGTATACAAGCCAATCTATGATTGCAACCTTACAATCTATGTAAATACAACACCTGAACTTTCATATTGTCTTGAAATACAACACCGCTTGAAGCTCTCATTCACAATATGTATGTGTGTAAGCTTTCATATTGTCGGTAAGAATCTCAATCTATGTAAATACAAGCCCTTGAAAGGTTGCATGGTTTTATTTTCTTATGATTAACCACGAGAGGAGTATATAATTTTTTGATTGGAATTGTTATTAGAGGGTAGAGTAGCTAATTTTTGTTTCAGATGTGCCAAATTAGAGTGGATAAAAAATAGAGCTTCCATTTTCTTTGTCCAAGAAAAGAATTACATCCAAATTTGAATGGAATGGAGTTGGTTCTGCCACAATTCGAGCCATGACATGTGTGTCTTTTGCCACAGTCTTTAAGGTCATATGTACATCCTATTCTGCAATTGCTATAAATGTATGATTTTGTAAATTTTGTGGATTCAAATTTTGTAAATTTTTTTAGGATCAAAACTGAATTTATGTTTTAAAAAGATCAATTTCTCACTAAAATTTACAAAAATAAAGATTAATAATTACTTCAATTGTTTTTATTTCTGTTTTAAGTTGTTCTCCTGTGGTGTTACATATGTAAATGCATAAGAATTAGTTTTTTAGTCATCACAAGCAACACCTTCACTCGTACAATTTTGCACTGAATCTCTAATGATATTGGAATGCAAAAGTAATTATATTATTGTTGGTTAAATAACCAAAATAGTATTGATCTTACATGCAGATTCGGTGTTATAGATGTACATATATGCTAAATGGGTAGTATGTATGTAGATAACCCTTATTTATTTCAGAAGCATGCATTCCTCGTATATAATTGTGCTATTATCACTTTTGGATATGATATATGTTTATGTCTGTTTTAGTGCTACAGGACTGTATACAACTTCTTGTAGACTAGGACATTCGTCCGGACCATGTGGGACACGCCTCAAGCACAAAACAAAAGATGCAATCAATAAGAAGAAAATCTATTGGAAAAATAATTTACGAAATTTTGGCTATGGTTTTCATGAATTGTGGTTTTCTCATTTTCCTTCACCACTTTCGGTATCCGATGTTAAGTTAGTTGAACATCTGAATTTTTGAACTGTTTTGAAGTGAAATTCTGCTTCAAAAGTATCAAATATGTTGTTGTCACAGTTCTGTTTTAAATAGTTTTACCAAAGAGGGGCAGCATGATCATTTTTTCAAAAATAGTTGTCCCAAAGCTGTTTTCACACAGCTGCACCAAACAGACAGTCAGCTTCTTCGCAGCAGTTTCCTGGGGCAGCGCAGTTGCAGCTGAAATGTTGAGAAGTTGCAGCTGCGTCAAACAAACCCTTAAACTTGAATTTAAAAAGAATTTGAATATCAAACGAACTTTGATACTCTACTCAAGGATCAACCCTAACCAAAACTAACAATTTTCATCAACTAATCATCATTATTTGACCACATGTACCTGACCTTCATAATCCAACCATTTTTGGCCAAATTCAATTCTCTGATCATTATTGCCTTGTAAATAATATTTGGCTGCCAACTTAAACTCTCAATATTTATGGTTCTATTGTAGAGCAAGGTAGCTACTATGCATCCTAATGTTCGTTGTTAATTAACTAAAACATTAACAAGGGAAAATACAAGATGTATAATGAAAATAAAACTCTAGATAAGAGGCTAAATAGTCCTCTGTTAGTTACAAAAGGAATATTGTGAGAGGGTGGCTTGAGAATATAACTAATTATATAGGAATATACGGTTGTTATCTCCCCTCAAGATCACAATTTGGTTCATTGATTATGAGCTTGATTCGAAGTTTAGCAAATTGGTGTTTAGAGAGTACCTTGGTAAGAATATCAGCTATGTGACCTTTTGAGGCAATGTGCTTAATCTAAGTTTTGTGAGGCAATGTGCTTAATATGAGTTTTTTTTTTTTGAGAGAATATGATCTCTTATGAAGTGTTGATCAATAACGGCATGTTTTGTTTGCGCATAAAAGATAGGATTTAAAGAAATGGCTATAGTGGAGGTGTTGTCAAAATAAACGGCTATGGGAGCGTTAAGAATAATGTTGAAGTCTTGAAGAAGGCGCTGAAGCCATATAATATCTGTAATAGCTGCTGCAAGTTCTCGGTACTCTACTTCGGTGGAGGATCTAGTTACCATTTTCTGTTTTTTTTGACAGTCCATGATATGAGAGTATTGCTTAAAAATGTACAAAAACCTATTGTAGACTTACGATCAACAGTATCACCCGCCCAATCAGCATCTGAGAAGCTTAAGAGTTGAAGATCTCCTTTAGTAAGTTGAAGGCCAAAGTGAATTGTAGCTTTAAGACATCTAAGGAGCCTTTTGATTAGATGAAAGTGATAGAGAACAACCTTGTTTATTTGTTCACAAATGAAGTTAACGACAAAGGTAATTTTGCGTTTTGTAACTGTCAAGAATTACAGGGAGCCAGCAAGCTAACAATATTGTGTTTTGAGGGCATTCATGTTGAGAATCAGCATCCAAATTTAATTTTGTTGGTAAGGGAGTGTAATGAGGTTTGTAATTTTCCATGCCAAGTTGTTGTAAAAGAGAGGTGAGATAGTGTGCTTGAGTGTGGAAATACCTTTGAGCATTTCTTCGGATATGAATTCCAAGAAAACTGTTGACAAGATCAAGATCCTTTAACATAAAAGCTGATTAGAGGTCATAGAGGACATTGGAGATAGCAGTCACATTGTTCCCGGTTAGTAATTTTCCATCATCATGCACTAGGATATACATATAGATTCCATTGTGTTGATATGTAAGGAGTGAAAGATCCACCTTGATCATTTGAAAACCCTTATGCTTAAGATGATTGTAAAGTGTAGAATACCACTGGCATGGGGCCTGTTTGAGCCCAAATAGAGCCTTTTCAAGTAAACAAGCAAGATTGGGATGTTGATTGTCTTAAAGCCTTGTGGTTGGTGAATGTAAATAGTTTCATCTAGTGAGTAGAGCAGAAAGGTATTCGAAATGTCCTACTATTTAAATGGCCATTTATGATGTAGATCTACCATGAGAAGAATACGAATAGTGAGGAGCTTCGTCACTGGACCAAAGGATTCGTTGTAGTTGATGACTTGATGTTGCTTAAATCCCCAAGCAACAAGATGTGCTTTATGTTTAGCAATAGAGCCATCTGAATTAAGTTTAATTTTGTAAGTCCTCCTACAGTCTATGATATTTTGATGAAGTGGTGGTGAGACAAGTTGCCAAGTGCCATGAGTTTAAAGAGCATGAAATTCATTAGACAGGTCTTGTTGTCAATGGAGGTGTTTTATAGCCTCTTTGTAGTAGCTATGATTGATGGTAGGAAAGAACTAATAGTTAGACATCAAAAAGACTTCCTAGCATGCTACTATGCATATCAAGCATGTAGTCACACCAAAAGCACAAAGCATGAAAGATGTCAGGTTAGATAACAATAGTCAGAAAACAAAAAGACTATGTAATACCCTAGATTCTAGCCTGACACACCATCTAACAAAAACTGCCCTAATGAGCACATAAGTGCACATGATAAAGTCTTCGGCTACCGTATGACTTTGAAGGGATCGTCACGCCGACCCCGTTTTAAGGATCCAAGGGATCTAAAGCATCTTAGAAGGGTGACATTTTCAAAAAGGTGTTCTCACATATGGCCTAGCTTATATAATTTTAAAATTAGGGCGGATAATACATAAATAGTAAAAATATCCATTTTTATACTTTAAAAATAACTAACCATAGAATGCGGCTTCGCATCGCATATGACGCACTTTAGAACCCTTGAATCCTCAACACAGACATATTATTTGTTGCTTGTGATACAAAAACTTGCACTTCTCGTTGAAGCATCGTCACGGGCAGCACTCAACCAACAACGGGTCACTCTCCTAATGAGTATGACAAGTCATCAAGGCATATGTGCAAGCATACAAACATACAAGAAACCCACATTGTGATTGTTCGACCGAAGAATAAAACAATCACAATGGGTGTCCAAAAGGGCGGAGCACATATCATGCGAATGAGTGCAAGGATGTTACATGCAATATGACACATACAAACGAGATATGTCGATAAGAACAGGCTACATATGTGAGGAATTACGCCTGTTCGGGGATCCGAAGCATCTTGCGATAAGAGAACAATAGCTATGAGTGAGTTTGCATCGAGTAAAAGGTTACATGTGAAAATGATTCACACATTACCCGAGAGGCACTCACTAAGAACACATGCAAACATGCAAGGTACGCAACAAACATATGAGCAGTGCACCAAAGTGGTGAGGTGAGTGTGCCATGGATGCAGTGACTCAGAAAACTGAGCGTACCGTGAAGGCTGGTGCCCGAAGGATGGGTGTGACGTGGAGGCAGCGACCCGAAGAAGTGAGCGTGTTGTAGAGATGGAGGCCTGATGAATGAGTGTGTCGTGGAGGCGGTGACCCAAAGGAAGGGCTTGTCATGAAGGTTGGGGCCTGAACGTATGCGGAGGAGGTAGTGACCCGAAGGATGGACATGTCGAGGAGACAACGACCTGACAGATGGGTATGTCGAGGAGGCAGGGTTCCAACAAACGGGTGTGTCGTGGAGGCATTGATCAGAAGGAAGAGCATGTCAAGGAGGCGGCGGCTCGACAAATGAGTCTGCGAAGGAGACAATGACCCGAAAGGGTGGAAGTGTCATGGAGACAAAGGCCAAAAGGATGGATTTGCTCTTAAGGCAGTGAGCCGAAGGAGATGGCTTGTCATGGAGGCAGTCATTCAAAAGAGTGGGCATGTCGTGGAGACAGGGGCCCGACAGATGAGTGTGTCATGGAGGCAATGACTGGGAGTGAGGATGTCATGGAGGCAACAACCCGATAGATGGGTGTGTCGGGAGGCAGTAGCCCAAATGGGTGGGAATGTCATGGAGACAGCGGTCCGGTGAATGGGTGTGTCGTAGAGGAGGTGACCTAAAGAAGTTGGTGTATCATGAATGAAAGGGCCCGATGGATGGGTGTCGTGGAAACAATGAATCGAAAGGAGTAGGTGTGTCATGGAGGCAACAACCTGATGGATAGGTAAGTCGTGTAGGCAACAAACTGAAGGAGTGGGCATGTCATGGAGGAAAGGGTCTGACGGATGAGTGTGGTGTAGAGGCAGCGACCTAAAATAGTGACGTTGTCGTAGAGGCAGTGACCCAAAAGGGTGGGTATGCCGTCGAGACAGAAATCTAAAAACTGGGTATGTCATGAAGACAGTGATCTGAAATAGTTGGCGTGTCGTGGAGGCAATGACTNAAACTAAATTTTAAACGAATCGAACACGAACACAAGCTTTGTTCGTTCGTGTTTGGTTCGTTTACACCCCTACACAGACATACTATTTGTTGCTTGTGATACAAAAACATGCACTGTTCGTAGAAGCATCGTCACGGGCAACACTCTTTTGAGTATCACAACCAACAACGGGTCACTCTACTAATGAGTATGACAAGTCATCAAGACATATGTGCAAGCATAAAAACATACAAGATGGCCACATTGTGATTGCTCGATCGAAGAATAAAATAGTCACAATGGGTGTCCAAAAGGGCGGAGCACATATCATGTGAATGAGTGCAAGGATGTTACATGCAATATGACACATACAAACGAGATATGCCGGTAAGAACGAGCTACCTATGTGAGGAATTACGCCTGTTCGGGGATCCGAAGCATCTTGCTACAAGAGGACAATAGCTACAAGTGAGTTTGCATTGAGTAAAATGTTACATATGAAAATGATTCACACATTACCCGAGAGGCACTCACCAAGAACACATGCAAACATGCAAGGTACGCAACAAACATATGAGGAGTGCACTAAAGTGGTGAGGTGAGTGTGACGTGGAGGCAGTGACCCAAAGAAGTGAGCGTGTTGTAGAGATAGGGGTCTGATGAATGGGTGTGTCGTGAAGGCGGTGACCCGAAGGATGGGCTTGTCATGAAGGCTGGGGCCTGAACGCATGCTGAGGAGGTAGTGACCTGAAGGATGAGCATGTCGAGGAGACAACGACCTGACAGATGGGTATGTCGAGGAGGCAAGGTCCCAACAAACGGGTGTGTCGTTGAGGCATTGATCAGAAGGAAGGGCATGTCGAGGAGGCAGCAGCTCGACAAATGGGTATGTGAAGGAGACAATGACTCGAAAGGGTGGAAGTGTCTTGGAGACAAAGGTCAAAAAGATGGGTTTTCTCTTAAGGCAGTGACCCGAAGGAGATGGCGTGTCATGGAGGCAGTCATTCAAAAAAGTGGGCATGTCGTGGAGGCAGGGGCCCGACAGATGAGCGTGTCATGGAGACAGTGACTAGGAGTGAGGATGTCATGGAGGCAACAGCCCAATAGATGGGTGTGTCGGGAGGCAGTGGCCCAAATGAGTGGGAATGTCATGGAGACAGCGATCCGGTGAATGAATGTGTCGTAGAGGAGGTGACCTAAAGAAGTGGGTGTATCATGGATGAAAGGGCTCGATGGATGGGTGTGTCGTGAAAACAATAAATCGAAAGGGATAGGTGTGTCATGGAGGCAGCAACCCAATGAATATGTATGTTGTGTAGGAAGCAAACTAAATGAGTGGGTGTGTCATGGAGGAAAGGGTCTGACGGATGGGTGTAGCGTGGAGGCAGTGACCTAAGAGAGTGGTCATGTCGTAGAGGCAGTAACCCAAAAGGGTGGGCATGTCATCGAGACAGAGGCCTAAAAACTGGGTATATCATGGAGAGTAACCTGAAATAATGAGCGTGTCGTGGAGGCAATGACTATAACAATAATAATAATAACANCTGATGATCACCATCGCGGTTCCTCGCTGTATTAGCGCCGACTTAATTAATAAATAAATAAATAATTCTTATAATAATAAAAAATATAACATGTCTCTCTCCCTCTCTGGAAGCCTTCTCCTTCTGTGCTTTTTCTTCTTTCGCATGCAGGATAATAAAAAAAGAGAGAAGAAAAACTTAGGCTCTGTTTGGAGCCGGTTTTTTGCGGCTTCGCGGCGCCGAATCACAAAAATTGACCGTTTGGCTCCTAACGTCGCGGCAGAACGAAGCTAAAGCGGGAGAAAAGCAGGCCGCGGTATCCACCCCGCGGCCCCAGTTTTCGCCTCGTCAAATACATTTTTTGCCCTCGGCGCAAAGAAACCATCGTCCCGCCTATTCTCGCGCCTCGCTATCTTGCCTCGCCGCGCGCTTTCTTCTTCCTCAACCAGGACCGAACCCTCGGCGCACGCATTCTTCTTCCTCGACCAGGACCGAATCCAGAAAGCCTATTCCCGTGCCTCGCCATCTCGCCTCGCCTGGTGTCGCAGTGCACATTGTTCTTCCTCGACCAGGACCGAATCCAGGAAGCACGAGGCAGGTAATCCCATCTTCTTCCCTTATTTTCGAGCTCTCTTCCCCGTTGAGAAGAGTTTTAAAATTTGTCTTGGCAAGTTGAGTAGTTTATTCTTCCACAACAGTGTAAACTTTTTTGTTTCTTTATTTTGTAAAAGTGTCATGTGATTATGTGAGACGTGAATTATTTGTTCCATTAGTGATAGAATCCGATTATGTGAGTCGTGGATCATTATAATATTGATTTTCCATGTTGTTTTGTCTTCAATTGCTGCTATTACTCATGCTTTCAAAGCTATTGAGCTCAACATTGTTTCTCTCAGTAGTTCTTAATTATAAATTGTGAAACTTTGTTATAAAAATTCAATGCACGAAAGAATTGACATCAATTTATTTTACTGCACTTGGAGGAATACTCTTCGTAGATTATGCATCGAATTGTTACTCAAAGTGACATTTTTTGTTGCACAAAGCTAGATCTTCTATTTGAAGGATTTTTATGGGAATGTGGGTGGGATCATCTATCCTCGAGATGTGAGTCTTCGGATCTTTATACCATGTGTTTCCTGTTGTTTTTTATTTGGGGCATTTACATGCATACCACACAATTCTTATGTATTTACATATGTAACACCTAAATTCTAATATTTATATGTATAACACTCAAAACTTTAATATTATATGAAGAATACCAATCTCACCTATATTTTAAAATTGAAATGCATCATTTCATGCACATTTTATAAGTGTATATTTTAAAAGTGAAATGCATCAATTTTAATTTTAAATCTACCATATTTTTTTACATTTTTATCTTGTAAAGTGAATTTCTACTTTTGTTATATCATATATAAGACTGTCATTATTCTGTTCCAAACAGTCTGACTAAACAGGGGCAAAATAATCATTTTTGCAAAAACAGCTGACACACAGCTGTTTTCACACAGCTGCAACAAGCAACCAACCAGCTTCCCACAGCAGCTTCCCTATAACAGTTTTCTGGGGCAGCGCAGCAACAGCAGAAAAGCTAAAAAACTGCATGTGCGCCAAACAGAGCCTAAGGAAATTTACATGCGTACCACTGAAAAGCTGCATGTGCGCCAAACAGCTGAATATGCATACCACTCAGTTTCCATGTATCTACATGCCTGGAACATAAAAAAAATAGTAAGAAAATTTACATGCGTACCACTCAATTTCTATGTATCTCATTTACATGTATACTACTCAATTTCTTTGCAAGGATTTACATATTTACCACTTAATTTCTGTGCAAAAAGTTACATGTATACCGCTTAATGTATTTGCAAAAAAAAACTTACATTTACATCACTCAATTTATATGTACTTTATTTACATATATACCACCCAATTTTCTGTAGAAAAAAAGGTGGGAGAGTTACGTACATATACCATATAAGCTCTGTGTATTTGTGCGCGCACACCAAAAAGAGAACGAGGGAGGTTAACATTCGTGAGACCTAAATTCCGAATATTTGCACATAAAAAAGAAAAAAAAGAAAAAAAAAACAAAACAAAACAAAACAAGGATTTACATTCATACCACTCAATGTCTATATACTTGCACAAAATTAAAAAAAATTACATACATACCACCAAATTCTTATTTATTTACATACAGCCAATTTCCTTTTTAGTGTTACTTTTTTTTTTTAACGTGCATACCATACCACCTAATTCTTGTGTAAAAACAAAAAGGGGTTAATAATAATTATTAATAATTATAATAAGAAATAATTTAATCCCATAAGAATTTATGTGGAATAAATTGTTTACTTTCTCATTTTATATTTATTTCCTTAGATCATGAATTATTTGTTTTCATATTTTATGTTATTTCCTATATCTTCTAAAATTTAATATGAATTGATTATTAGAGATATCAGGTGATATATATTTTCTTTCATATCGTTTGTTTTTTATTATTTTTCTTAGGAATCTTGTAAGGGTTATTTATACCTCATTTCATATCAATGAAACAATGAAGTATTCCATTTTATTCCATATTATTCTAAATTTCAACATGGTTTCGTACCCTAGCCACCGATCCTCATTTGAAAATTGTTGGACTCTCTTGTCTTATTGTCCTCCTCTATGCAAAAAAGGAGTGAAACTCATATTGATATTTGAAACAACGTTTTTTTCTTCTTCTCCAAATCTCTAATTCCCTGCCGCTTCGTTAGGTTACAGATGCGCTCCCGTTAGTTCGATATCGATGCTACCTCAGAGTTCTAAGCAGAGGCGCTTTCCCTAACGCCATCTCCGGGTCCGCGCATCGACGTCAACCTCAACAGCTTGGTCGTCAAGCCTCCAGTCGGCAATGGCGGAGGGAGAGATCTTGACATCGGATATCAAACCGATGATCGCCATCGCGGTTCCCGGCGCATTAGTGCCGACTTAATTCTCCGCAAGATGTTCATCCCCGTGATTCTCCATCGTCCAGACAACGCAGTGGGGGCTACTCGCCGCTGCATCGTCAGAGGTCTCCTGACGGACTCAGCCACCATGGGCCCCTCTGGCGCTCCATGCACGGTCTCAAAGGTTTCAAAATGATCCAGGGCATATACAACTTCCAGGTTCTATTTCACTGCCGCACCGGCCAAGGGTGGATGATGGTGATTTTGAACCAGAATTTTAGATACCCTTGCAGACCACGTTCAGGTTGTGGAATGCGAGGGAGAGGAGGAGGTGGTAGGTTTCGCAACTTCTCACCCCTTACCATCGAGAAGGGCGGTAGACCATAAACAAGAGGGATCGATTCAACCACACATATAATATCCTTGTATAGAGGAGAGTTTGTCCACATAAATGATCCAAATTTGTCACCGAAGGAAGGTGACTAGATATGTCAGAATAAGTCATGCAGAAATTTGAATTTTGCATGATGAACTTATATGTAGGAGTGTAAACGAACCGAACTTGTGAAGTTTAAACTTA
Source organism: Phalaenopsis hybrid cultivar (assembly GCA_002079205.1). Taxonomy (NCBI): domain Eukaryota; kingdom Viridiplantae; phylum Streptophyta; class Magnoliopsida; order Asparagales; family Orchidaceae; genus Phalaenopsis; species Phalaenopsis hybrid cultivar. Next base: position 32,026 of record JXCR01136573.1, on the reverse strand, counting down.
CTGTAACAATTGCCACAAGTAGGAGTGTAAACGAACCAAACACAAACGAACAGAGCTTGTGTTCGTGTTCTGTTCATTTGAAATTTAGTTTGTTTGAAATAAGCTCGTGTTCAAAATTGTCCCTGAAGTCGCTGTTCGTGTTTGTATCTTAACGAACGAGCCGAACACGAGCTGTTCGCGAATGACGAGCTAGTTNCTTAATTTCTGTGCAAAAAGTTACATGTATACCGCTTAATGTATTTGCAAAAAAAAACTTACATTTACATCATTCAATTTATATGTACTTTATTTACATATATACCACCCAATTTTCTGTAAAAAAAAAGGTGGGAGAGTTACATACATATACCATATAAGCTCTGTGTATTTGGGGAAATTATTGCGTACGGACACCGCGTGCATCTCTGCATGCGGTGTCCAATTCTGGCCGTAGATCACGGTGATCTACGGTCAGGATTATTTAAGTTTTTTTTTAAAAAAAAATTNATATCTATATTAGTATATTACTAATATAGTATATTAATATATTATTATTATTATTATTTTATTACATACTATAATTTATAAATTTTAATTTTTAAATTATCATAAATTTTTAATATAAAAAATTTAAATTATTTTATATTTCGAACAAGAACGAATGCATCACTGTTTGTGTTTGGTTCTTTTAACTAACCGAACGAAAAAAATTTGTTCACGTTCGTCTCGTTTACTTATCGAACGAATCGAAGACAAACTCATTGACGAACCGAACACGAACTGTTCGCGAATAACAAGCTTTTTTGACAGCCCTAACCACAAGTATCAATATGATGAACCATATAGATCAAGTCGCAGCCCTCACAAAGGCTATGTTAGCCCCCCTCCACACCGTAGCTTTTCACCCAAGTTATTGATTTCACCTATTAATCGTGTTCCACAAAGAGATTTCAATGGATACATATCTGGTCATAGGAAGGGTAGCTTCAGTTTTGAGGAGTATCGGCTCTCGCCTCTATTCTCGGCGTGTCATACTCTATCCCCGCCTACCAATGTGAATAATGTCTTGCATGCTAGATTGCAATCAGAGACTCCGCCAGTCAGCATACTGCAGCCAATGATGGGGAGGAACCATCTAAATCGCACTCCTAACTTTTCAGATCTAACTAGAAGCTTGTTGCCGCCACCATCGCCTAGTAATGCATGGGCTGATGTTTTGGAGGATTCTCCTACTTTGAGGTCTTTCAGAAAGTCGAGGGATCTTACTTCACTTCTGTACACGGCTCCCAGAAAATCATGATAGCAAATGTGCTTTGGAGTTTGGTCAGACATCACTACAAACCATCTAAAAAATTTATGTGTTGTATCCTCCTATGCCGACACCAGCAATGGGGCTCNCCTTTTTAGTGTTACTTTTTTTTTTTAACGTGCATACCATACCACCTAATTCTTGTGTAAAAACAAAAAGGGTTAATAATAATTATTAAGAATTATAATAAGAAATAATTTAATCCCATAAGAATTTATGAGGAATAAATTGTTTCCTTTCTTATTTTATATTTATTTCCTTAGATTATGAATTATTTGTTTTCATATTTTATGTTATTTCTCATATCTCCCAATAATTTATATGAATTGATTATTAGAGATATCATGTGATATATCTTTTTCTTTCATATCATTTGTTTTTTATTATTTTTCCTAAGATTCTTGTAAGGGTTATTTATACCCCATTTCATATCAATGAAACAATGAAGTATTTCACTTTATTTCACATTATTCTGAATTTCAACATGGTTTCTTACCCTAGCCACCAGTCCTCCTTTGAAAATTGTTGAACTTTCTTCCTGTCATCCTCTATGCAGAAAAAGAGTGAAACTCATATTGATATTTGAAGCAACGATTTTTTCTTCTTCTCCAAACCCCTAATTCGCTGCCGCCTCGTTAGGTTACAAAAGTCATGGAAAGAATCACAAAGATGCGCTCCCGTTAGTTCGATATCGATGTTACCTCAGAGTTCTAAGTAGAGGCGTTAGTTCGATATCGATATTGTTAGGTTACAGAAGCCATCTTCGGGTCCTCGCATCGGTGTCAACCTTAACAGCTTGGTAGTCAAGCCTCCAGTCGGCAATGGCGGAGGGAACGATCTTGACATTGGATATGAAACTGATGATCACCATCGCGGTTCCTCGCTGTATTAGCGCCGACTTAATTCTCCGCAAGATGTTCACCCCCGTGATTCTTCATCGTCCAAACAACGCAGTGGGGGCTACTCGCCGTTGCATCGCCGGAGGTCTCCTGACGGACTCAGCCACCATGGGCCCCAACCTGGTCTACAACGTCATGGTTCTGTGATTGGTCTTCGACGGCGCGGGTCCCCTCTGGCGCTCCATCCACGGTCTCGAAGGTTTCAAAATGATCCAGGGCATATACAACGTTCAGGTTCTATTTCACCGCCGCACCGGCCAAGGGTGGATGATGGTGATTTTGAACCAGATTTTAGACACCCTCGCGGACCACGTTCAGGTTGTGGAATGCGAGGGAGAGGATGAGGTGGTAGGTTTCGCGACTTCTCACCCCTACCATCGAGAGGGGCGGCAGACCATACACAAGAGGGATCAATTCAACCACACATATAATATCCTCGTATGCAGGAGCGTTTGTCCACATAAATGATCCAAATTTGTCACCAAGGGAAGGTGACTGGATATGTCAGAATACGTCGTGCATAAATTTGAATTTTGCACGACGAACTTACTGTAACAATTGCCACAAGTAGGAGTGTAAACGAATCGAGCACAAACAAACAGAACTTGTGTTCGTGTTCAGTTCGTTTGAAATTTAGTTTGTTTGAAATAAGCTCGTGTTCGAAATTGTCCGTGAAGTCGCTGTTCCTGTATGGATTAGTGCAAACTTTGATGACATAGAGACGTTTCTGTGAGATAACCATCCCTTATGACGCCTATACTAATTGTTATACAAGTATAAGCAAAATGTAATTAACTAAAGGAATACATTCCTATAGGAGTTGTTGTTGACCTCAGAACAAACAATCACACTGAAATTTCTGGTTGTAGCTTTCTTTCGTAGGTCTTCTTCGTGGATACACCTCGAAGGCATTTTCAACCAGATTTTGTTTTGGGAGCATACTCTTGGACTATCACACAATTTTTTTTTCATGAATTTTTTCCACGTGCATTTTTCTCGTTTGTTTTCATCATTGTATGTCCTTATCTTCCGACTCCTCTCTTCTTCAGACATCCATAAGATCTGGAAGATAGATTTACTCGGAAAAAGGGAATTATACCACGACAGACAAACTAATGACTCTTTCAAAAATAAAAGAATAAAAAAACAAAGCAAATTCCTAGCCATTTGAAGTTCAAGAACGATATCCACAATAAGAAAAGAAAATAAGGAGATTTTGAGATTGTAGGTTTAAGCGAAGAGCACAACGTGACCCTTTTGGAGGAGATCAGTGAAAAGCACTTGAAGGAAGAAGAATCCAAGGCTTTAAAGTGAAGGAAGGATATTTTGAGTCTATAATGTGAAATTGTATTCATTAATCTTTCTTTGATTAGAGGAAGATAGATAATTTTTTTAGTTTTGATTTTTTTGGGTATCTTAGTTGGCAAAACTCTTATAATTTGGTTATTTACTATCAATAAAATTTTGGATTTTTTTTTTCAGAAGCATGAGTGGTGATTAGATCTTCATTTTTCCTTTGGTTTGGAAGTGTAGGAAAGATAGATCTGAATTATTGGCATGATTCTTGTTTGAATTGGCACATAATGTTGTGTTAACATTGAAAAATTAATTTACATTCATCCCGACTAGGTGATAGATAAAACTTATTATGAACTTAAGAACTCAAAAGAGGTCTTAGTAGAACAGTTAAGTAAACCACACGAATTTAAAGGAATAGGAATATTGCCTCTAGATTTGTGTCAAATAATTAGGGTGATTCAAATTCTTAGGCTGTTCACTAGTTTTAGGGAATTAATCTAGTGTACTAGCCGAACTTCCTTCAGACACCGA
>JXCR01136573.1:6957-27979 GCA_002079205.1 Phalaenopsis hybrid cultivar | reverse complement strand
GGGGGGGGGGGGGGGCGGATGAGGAAGATTATGCTCTAATTTGACACTTAAATTTCAATTGATAGTTTAAACAAACTTTTTTACCTAACCAATTCAAGAAAACATTTGTCAGCATTATAAACCTTATGAACTCTTTATCACCCATAGTTACACTAGGTTTTATCACTTTAAGAAATTAGGGTTGCCATTTTTACTAAAAATCAATTTCAAACATTCGAGCTAGAACTTGAACTAATACACAAGAATTTTTTTTTTATTTGAGATTTACTTGAATTAATACAATAAACTCAATTCTGTATTTTACTTATTCGACTCACATACTTATGTGATTCACCAATGCTTCGGTGTACATAGTTTGTATTAAGTTCAAGAACATCTACATAAAATAATATAAAAAAGATCAAAATAAAGGCNGCAATCATCATCTAAGATGCATGAGTGTTGAAATTTTCCTTTGGTAAGTTGAAGACCAAAGTGAATTGCTGCTTTAAGATATCAAAGGAGCATTCTAATTAGATGAAAGTGATAGAGAAGAGGCTTGTGTATTTTTTAACAAATAAAGTTAACAACAAAGGCAATTTCAGGTCTTGTAACTGTCAAGAATTGTAGGGAGCCAGTGCGTTGACGGTAATGTGTGTTTTGAGAGTATTCATGTTCAGAGTCAATATTCGGTTTTAATTTTTTTGGCAAGACAGTGTAAAGAGATTTGCAATTTTCCATGTCAAGTTGTTGTACAAGAGAGGTGATACAGTGTGTTTCAGTGAGAAGATATCTTTCAGCATTTTTCTAGATATGAATTCCAAGAAAGTTGTTGACAAGATCAATATATTTTAGCAAGAAAGTTGATTGGAGGTGATTGAGGAAATTGGAAATAACAGCCGCATTGTTCTCAATTAGTAATATGTCATCAACATACACTAGAAGATACATATGGATTCCATTATGCTGATATGTAAGGAGTGAAAGATGTGCCACACTCATTTTGAAAATATTTAAGCTTGTGATGATTGGAAAGTGTGGAATACCACTGGCATGGGGTTTGTTTGAGCCCATATAAAGCCTTTTTAAGCAAACAATAATAAATGACGATCAAAACATATACATATGCATATATACATCAGTACATAAGTAGTATTAACGATAATAATAAAAAAATATATACATAACAATAATATATAACTAATAATATTGATAATAAAGATGATAATAATAATAATAATAAACGACATGTAATAAAAATGTTAATTACAATAACAAGAAAAGGGGTGATAATAATGATAACTTATATATCAATAGTAAATAAGCGATACTAACAAGTGTATAAATTATACTAATAACTATAGTATAGCATTAACAATAGTAATAATAATAATTTCATTAACAATGATTCATAACAATAGTAGATAAATGATAATCAATTAGTAATAATAATATAAGTGATAATACTCTCAACTTCTCGGTGCGTCTTTGCGAGGCGAACCCGGACGTGGTCAAGGCCTTGGACTATCGTGAAGTTAGACCTCGGGACAGATAAAACAAATGGTATCAAAATTCGCGTCGGTGGACAATCTACCTTTCCTATGTAGCAATATATGGATCATCGAGTTGGAGTAAGTTGAAGGTTTTGGTGGTAAGAACAATGATGAGAAATGCATCTACGTATATGAGGAGTATTGCATATTCAAACCTGAGGATCGTAAGAGGGTCAAAGATTAGCATTACTGCTCCCTAACATTTAATAAAAGGTTACCACTTGTTCTCATAAGGTAGCTAATAGTTCTTGCNTTTTTTTTTTTTCTTCACAAAATTTATCCACAAGCTTTTTCTAATTTTTTTTTTCCACGAGCTTTTTCTAATTTATCCACAAGCTTTTTCAAAATTTTACATAAACTCGGGACCTACTTCCTTGGCCTGACTAAAGCGGCTCACGTGATACACGTGTGAGCCAGCGCGGGTATTGATTGTTTTTAAACTCGTACCTACTTCCATGCCATTTACTTTATGAGAACAATCTGTCTTCTCACTCTTCGAACCAGCCATGTCTACTTCCGGTCGTCAGCTCCCTCTTCTACTACAGGCGGCACTGTGTCAGGTCCTCTTCTTCAGCTTGCTTTCTTCCTCATTCTCTGCCTCGTACAATATTACTCATCTCCCTGGATTCGACGGACCACTTCCCTTTCGTCTGGAAACTGGGTGAGTCTCTCAGATCTGTAACCCTAGAAAATGTTCTTGTTAAGTGGGTAGAATACTGGCGGCCAGTTAGAGCTTGATATATTATAAGATGATAAAGGTCCAACTTTTGATGAGTGTATGTAGTTATGACTAATGATTGTGACTTGTGCCGACTCTTTAGTTGGCAAGAGTTTGTTAGCCCCTTGAGGTCACGGATTCGATCCTGCATATGTACTGAATGAAATTCTTAGACACATGAGATTAATCGAGAGACACGTATAACAGTCTTTGGCCAATCTTTAAGAAAAAAAAAAAAGTCTAATGATTGTGCCTATTCCAATTAAACAATGATTTGTTAAAAAACCTTGTCAATACTGTAACTTTCTTTGATCAAGTTGTGAAAAAAAGCGTCTCAAACTCTTCCTTATTTCAGTACTGTGCATTTGAGACTGACATCCATTCATCCATCCATCCGTGGATTTAACAATTTCCCCTCACTTGTGAATCCCAAAGCCAAATATTTTAATAGATGGATGTATATTGGCAACTTAATTTTGTTTTGCTCAAGGAATGAGACTAATCCCCAATCTCATTCTGATCTATATTAGCAGTTTATGTGGCACACTTCTATGAAATCAACCCTGAACTTGTCTTTACTGGTTTTGGTTTTTGGATGGAAAAAGGTATGTGACTATGAATGAGAAGAGCGGAGCTGAGTTATTCTATTACTTTGTGGAGTCTGAAAGAAATCCAAGCGAAGACCCACTCCTCCTGTGGCTACTTGGAGGGCCGGGCTGCTCGGGTATCAATGGCATGGCCTTGGACATGGGTAAGCTCTGTTCTTCCTCACCTTATCTCCTATTTCTATCATTTTTCCCCTCTTTTTATTAGCACAAATCAACTTTGAATGGAGATTGAAGATCCTTAATGTGTCAAGTTGTCCTGTTTTTGCAGGGCCTCTCAGATTCAAGATTGATGATTTTGATGGCCAACTGCCCAATTTATATGCTAATCCTTTCGCTTGGACAAAGGTGAGCGGCTTAATACAACCATTTTTTATGCTTTTTTGGTTCCTTTATTTAATGTGAATTTTGCTATCTAATTACTCATCTCTTGAATTATTTTGATTTTACAGATTTCAAACATGATCTTTGTGGATTGGCCTATTGGTACTGGATTCTCTTACTCAAAAACTGCGAAAGATTATACCACCGAAGATGTTGAGGGGACTGCGTTTATCTACAAGTTTCTTAGGAAGGTAAGATGATAAAATGGTTTCTCTTTGAACTAAATATATTTAGTTTTTTGTTTAAGTTGTGAGGTTGCTTTTTAACCTTACAAAGAAACTTATTGTGGAAAGATAATATGTGGACTGACTCATGTAGTTAGGTCAGTGTGAGGGTTGAAATGGAGTAGAAAGCCTCCTATTTATGGGGCATTTATATATCACATTGTAGTTTTTGTGAGCAACAAATAATAATTTTTTTCTCTTCAATTTCATAAGACTTAGTTAGAAGATAAATAGCCACCGCATTACGAAAGTCACAAAATCCCCATTTTAGAAAAATAAAATAGGAATAATAAAAAATAGTTAATTGTAGAAACTACTAAAAATATAAAATAATAAAAATAGAAGATATCCAAAGCAGAAATTCTTAACATTTTGACGCACATTATTCTTATATATTTACAAATCTAATACCAAAACATTCATATTTAGATACATGCCATTCAAATCTTTGATGTCATATTAAAAATATCTCTATTGCCGGCTTTCAAAAGTGAACTACATCTTTTCATGCATAGATTTTAAACACCAAATTGTTATAAATGTAAATATCAAACTTTAATTGCTAGATATGTAAATGCATAAAAATTGTGTGGTATGTATGTAAATTCCCCATTTTTTGTGTATAATATTGTTTGCTGAAGTTTTATTTTTTAATGAAGTCAAAAGGGGGCATTTGGCATTAAGATTTTAACACGAGAGATTAGAAACATGAGGGTGTTAAACTCTATATATGCTCTATAAGTCAAATCAATCGATCATGGCAAAGATGACACAAAACAAATATAGCATCACATAAATCAAGGTCACACTGTCTCGATCAAGCTCGAATTCATATGAACAATGTCCGTTTACAAAATAGGAAAATTTAAAATATCATAATATATTCTCTCACATTAGAGGAGAAGAATTGATGGTTTATACATAAGAGAATGGATAATATATCCTTTTGTACACTGAGTTGTCTTACCTTCTATACCATCATTTGTCCAAAGTATGATAACAATTTTATAATAGTAATTTTCAAACAGGAAAAGTGCATAATATTATACTATTTCATTTCTTACATCAGATTAGCTTAACACAAGATTTATACATATGTGAAAATGATGGTATCTTTCTGCACACTCATCTGCACCACATTCTATACTAATATTTGTCCAAGGGATGATAAAAATTCTAGAACAATAATTTTCAAACAGAAAAAATGCATAAATTCATAATATATTTTTTTGTAGCTTGTCTTGCATTCACCCTTTGTACAATGATGCTTAGTAAATATATATAATTTGGCTTTTTTTTTGTATTTCCTCAAGAATCTTTAATCTCTTATATAGCTTACTTATTTTATTCTCTATTGAGGCATCAAATTCAAAGAATTCCTTCTCAAGTCGTCTCATGAAATGAATAATTGTTCACCGCTTTTTTGTGCTTCAAAAGTTGCTTGAGATGGAGTATGAGTAAGAATAGATGATTCGGTACAATATGCAGGAGGAGAGTACCGGGGTGAGCTGTTAGTAGATTGGATGCTACGGAGAGTACAAGAGATAATTTAAATGATCGTAAGTTTTAGGAGCAAATAGTAGCAGCTCTTCACCCTCCAGGTCCTTGAATGAATCATAAACCTTCAATAATCAATCAATCAATTATCATTTTATGTATGTAAATGAAATGTAATCTAATTTTTGCAAAAAATGTTTGACATGTTTTTTTACCTGCGGTGGCCTTAATTTAGAAAAAAAATTAGCATAAGCTTATGTGCTTCAATTTCCAATTTTCGATCACTTCATCATGTGAGTCATTGCATCAGGTGAGTTGGGAGCAAGAATGAAACTATGTTAATAAAATCATTTCTGTAAAAAAGAAAAAAAAATATTAGATTATATGTATAAAACTTATAAGCTTGTTGACATATATAATGTACTAACCGTTAGCAGAGCGACAAAGCCACTCATATATCCATGTGAATGTTTTTGTCTTATTTTCTGAGCGACAAGATGAATTTGCTCAATAAGCAAGTCATAAATGATACTAGGTCAATTGAAAGTGGTTAGAAGTGAAGTTTTGCTCATAATTCACCACCGGATCTGCACCGCATTTGTAATAGCAGATAGAAGACGAATTTTTAGACCACATATGCAATCTTGCATACTTGAGGGATTCTACAACTTGTCAACGTACTCAAATGAAACCTATCACTAACTCACCAGTTCACCTATAAAGGTAAATGATGCATTAAAGAGAATCTACATAATATTTAAATCGGATTGGACTGCTCGTCAACAAACTCGAATAGAACATGTGGTGAACATCATTTATAAATATAAATGAGGCATTTTGTTATTTGGCTGAAGCGTTTAGAATCATGCACTATGATTATGGGGGTGCACGTGAGCACTTAAGTGAAATCTGAGTGTGGGAGAGATGCATAATTTTAAAATACATAATGAAAGTTTAGAATATATCGATCGTCACCTGATCTACATCACGCTTGTAATAATAAATTCAATATGAAATTTTGCATTCTTAGTGGATTCAACGGCTTTTAAACTTGTTCAGTGAAACTTTTAAAGTTAGTTCATTATAATGGTAAATGATGCATTAAAGAGAATATGCACAATATTTATGGGGGACACAATGACTCTTCAACGAGTTCAAATGGAGCCTGTGATAAAAATACTAGTTCTATAAGATGAAACTATTGTTTAGTTAAAGCATTTAGAGTCATGCATTATGAATATGGGGGTGCACTTGGGCATTTTCAATAAAATCTAAGTGTGTGAGCGAAACATAATTTGAAAGTGGTTCACATAGTCTAGAATATTTCAATTGCCGTTGGATCTGCAACACTTCTAGAAGCAGCAGAAGGTGACGTAAGTGGTTCAAAATGAAGCTTTGCACATATATCGACATGAATCCACAATACAAATTCACAAGCATACATAGGACGAAGTTTAGGACTCAAAATGAAATATATGCATATATTTCACTGATAATACAATCCTGCAATACTAAAATATAAAATTTAAAATATCCACATGGTCAAATACCCGCATGTGCTATGTCACGTCTGATGCTTCCAAATCTTAAATTTCTGAGAATGTCGCGTGGGTTAATTACATTTGAAAGATAAAATTAAATTCATCTCGAGAACTTTTCTTTCAAAAGATTATTAAAAGTTCATCCTTTTTAAAATTCAAATTGAAATACTGAATATCACTATCTCAAATGGGCTTCCATTCCTAAAGGGTAAGTTCAAAGTCTCACATCTTGGTTTGATCCCTTTCTCTAAGTGAACCGGAGTGGACAAGACTGGGCTCCCACAAAGCCAATCTGATCCTCCTCCTAATTGGCACTGTAATTGTCAGAACTAACCATATTTTGATGCTTAAATGAATAATCCATTTAAAGAGAAAAAATAAGCATCTAATTCCAATCCACCGATCAAAATTAAGAAATCCTAAATATTAAATTCATAAAGATTCAAAGATATTTAAATGAAATTTTTTTCACTAAAAAGGTAAAAAGCAACAGACCATCCACCATCCGCCATCATTTATTGGGGCATGCAAATCTAATGTTAACTTAAGCTCATCATAAAGTTAATGTTATGTCAAGTATATTATTAAATTCAAACTCGAATAACTTTGTGCTTATAAAGACATTACCTGAGTCCACTGTCCACGTCGTCTTGCCGTCAAATGACACCATAAGAAGCGGTTACGACCAAAATATTATGACCTGGTGGTTTGTCGTCAACACAATTATATTACTGTCACGATTGTAGCTTGTATGTTACTCAATTATATTTTGTCATTATGATTTATGAATCATATGATGTATTTGATGGGGCACAAAACCACCTGTCAGCTAAGATTTATTTAGATTTGTCTCTTAAACAAATATTCACCCCTTATATATAAGGTTCCCTTGAACAAAACAACTCATGATTGCTGACAGGGATTCTTTTGTTAGGTTTGGTAGACTACCTCATCTGACTAAGTTGACTAGGGTCCATAACTCCCCGTGATGACATAACCATGACATCTTAATGGGGTGCATCATCATTTCCCACATAATTCACTCTCAAGCTCATATTGATGATGATTTAATAAACTTTAAACTTCATTTCTGCTTCTACCGTACGCTAAAGCTCACAGTGATGATGATTTAATAAACTTTAAACTTTATTTTGCTTATACTATATGCTGACTAATCAACTCCCTTATGACTAGCCTTAATTAAAGGTTCCCTCTTACTATCGGGAGGGGTAATTAACCTTAGGAGTTTGTGTCTATGAGAAATTTGGAACCCTATATCTTATGATCCTCGCAGAATGAGGGTGAAATCTCTGGATAGTATTTTATCTACTATCTCATCTATCTTCTAAAAATTTGATCTGAAACCTCACGATAAACTTCCCTCATTCCTCGTTCTTTCATTGTTATCTTTGTGGAAGGTTAAACCATTTTGAATTTTCGGAGCCACAAAAGACATGAGAATGTGAATCATATATCGCAAAATTTCATCATCATAATGATAGTGGAACTGCAGTGGCAAAAAACATGTAGTTATTATTTGAGTGAATCTACATAAAAAATATGGGTTTTATATATTTTATTTTATTTAATTATTTTCTCTCAATAGTCTAATAAGGTTGTACAACTATTTTCAACACTGATAAATAAAGTTTGATTTATGATTCATATATCCCACTAACGCGATGTCATATACTTCTCCTGAAAAACAATTAATGTCCATTTCCTAATAAAGATACTCATAAATACTTTTGAAATTCTCCACTGCTTATTGATGTCATAGGCTTCTCACAACAAACAATTAATGTCAGTTTTTTAATAAAAGTACTCATAAATACTTTCAAAATTTATTTATTTCACAAGATTGATCAACTTATTGTCTCTATGAAGTTTTTTTTCCATAGGGCGGCATTAATGAGGCTCTACAATTTAACATTCATAATTTTACTTTAGAACTGTGTTGTATTTATAACTCTCACAACATTATATACATTATTGAAATAATGTAGTGGCTCCTTGATCATCCAAGTTTCCTCTCAAATCCTTTCTACATGGGTGGTGATTCATATGGTGGGAAGATAACTGTGCTAACTGCTCATAAAATTGTTGAAGGTGATTTTTTTTGTCGACAGATTTTATATGAACAAAAGCATATTATAATTTATTTTCGCTAAGGCATCAATTATGCTTTATGTTGAACACAGGAAATGAAGTTGGTCAGAAGCCTCTAATCAATATCAAGGTATTTACTTGATGTAGTTGTATTGTATCTCGAAAACTATCATTACATATGCTTTTTATACAAATGCTTATAAGCGTAGGTGGAATAAATTTGTTGAAGTTTTGAACTTTTTTGGTAATTTTCAGGGCTATCTTGTTGGTAATGCTGCAACAGGTGAAAAAGTTGATACAAGCTCTCAAGCTCCACATGCTTATGGATTGGGAATTATTTCCAAAGAGCTCTATAAGGTGCTTCCTTACTTTATTTAGGGTTCGTTTAGTTGATGAAAATTATTAAACATATTTCAAAAGTTGGTAAGTTTTGCTAAATATATCATTTGGTTAGATATAATTAGAAATCATTTCAGAATTTGAAAACCTCCTCAAACTTTCCTTAAACATTTTTAATTTTATTTTCACAAGCTAAAAGAGTGAAAAAGTTCTTTCCCAACAAGCTTGCACCTATATTCATTTTAGTGAGGTTGATCAAGTTATCATCAAAACTTGTACCTTGCTCAACAAGTTATTAATCGTGAACCCTTGCTCTTCATTACTCAAACATTGTACACACTATAACCACATTTCATTAAGCCGCTTACAGGGGAAGCTAATAGTTTAATTGTAGAGCCTGCTATGGGTTCTCACTAGAGGAAGTCATCGATGGTCCTCACCTTTAATTCTAAACTCAGCCAAAAGACAAATGCCATATAAACTAATTTGCTACACAACTAGCTATATTAAGCTTATGATACGCCCCAGTACCAAAATCAGTAAGAAAACGATAGCGAAACAAAAATAAATAGTTGGAAAACTCAAACGAGTGTTGCTCATACGAAAAACAAAGGAAAACAACAATGGTGATCTACTTTTTGAGAGGTAGATCGGCTCTCCCACGACCTTATACATCGTTAGGAATACCGCAAGAGAAAAAGAGAACAACAACCAATAAAAATATACATCAAGAAAAAACAAATCCTACGTTATTACAAGGACAACATTGAATCCAACAATGTCAGGTTTTTTGTACTTCTATTTCTCTCTATTCATGCGTTAGTATTGAAGCTTCCTTTATATTCAGCTAATAATGGCACACTGTGCTGGAGAAGAAGACTTTAAAAGGCCTCAAAACGTGCTTTGTGCCACTCATCTTGAGACATTTAATGGGGTGAGCGATGTCTTCTTTTTAAGCTCATTGTGTTTTTCTTTTCTTTAGTTGGATTGAAACTGACATCCTGTAATTACATTCAGTTTCTAGCAGAAATTAATTCTTATAGTATACTGGATCCTGACTGTTCTGATGAACCTCCAACGTCAGCTATGAGGTCTCTGAAGGAGAATACAGAAGACTTCATCAGCTCACCATTGTCATCAGTTCCTGATATTTCCTGTATAGTTAAGCTCTGCACATTCCCTTCATTTCTGTGTGCTACAAATATAGCTTTTAAGCTTCTTAAAAGATTAACCAAAACTAATCTGGAAGAGTGATATGTTCAGACTGCTGAGCTTTTTGCCAATTACTGGGGAAACCACCATCTTGTGAAAAAGGCACTCCATGTCAAGGAGGTACTTATAAATGAATTAGTTTTCGTCACTGTGATGAATTCAGATGTTTGAAATTGTGTGATAATGTCTATATTTCAAGGGAACAATTGAACGATTTCACCGCTGTGATTTCAATGTGAATTCGTATTATTACACACGAAGTGTCCCAAGCACTGTACCTTATCACTATAGTCTCATTACTCGAGGTTTTCGAGCTCTAGTTTACAGGTAAATTTCCAGCCTTCTTTTCTGTAAATGCTAGCAAGAAGAATGATGCTTATTTACTTGGGGATTTAATTGTTAATTTCATCATATTGTGGTTCAAACAGTGGTGATCATGATTTGAGAATTCCATTCTTGGGCACTCTAGAGTGGATAAAATCTCTCAACTTTTCCGTCTTGGAGCCATGGCGATCGTGGCATGCTGGCGGACAAGTTGGAGGGTGAGGAGACTATTATTTTGTGATTTTTTTTTTAATTGAAGATTCTTCTTTTACTCAAAAGATTGAAACTTTTTTTTTCATGATTTTGAATTTGCAGGTACACCATTTTGTTTTCAAACAATTTAACTTTTGCAACTGTGAAGGTATGAAACTCCTTAATGTTTGATATAGAATATGGTGGTATGTTGTTTTGAGAGTAATTATTCCATTAGTGTTTATGAACTGGTTGCAGGGTGGAAGTCATGTTGCACCGGGTAAAATGCCATTGGAATGTTTTGCCATGTTTGAAAGATGGATTTCTCACGAGAGTCTCTGATTTCAGTGAATCGTTTCACTTATTTTGGCAAGGAGATATGATCCTTTTTTATTGAATAATAATAGAAATTTTTTTGATGAATAGAATGTTATTGCATTTATGTTTCTGAAGTTGTAATTGATTAGAACTAAATGAAAATATGACACTAAATAGGACGCAATGGAGAAAAAGGATTCATTTAGCCGATCCCACGTAGTGGGATTAAGGCTTTGTTGTTGTTGTTGTTGTTGTTTTATGTTTTTCAAGTTGTAGGAGGAGAATATGATGCTGATTTGTCTTATCTTGAGAGTTTATTTGGTTGGATTTTTAGTTAGTTTTATAAGAGGAGCATTTATTGCAGAATGCATCATTTGCAACTACAGCTGAAATACAGGGACCAACCTCACACCACTTAATAGAAATGGTTAGCTAAGCATTACAGAGAAATGAAAAGACGGGAATCAAGGAATTATAAATTCGTTAAGCAAAGCTTCTGAATATAATTAATGTATATAATTTTATATTTATAAATTTTTAAATAATCTCTTTTTTGTGAAGTGATGAGGAACTAGAATAGTTTTTTTTTATTATATTTATTAAGTAATGCAATCGATAATTAAGAAAAAATATGTGTTAATTATTTTTTTATAAAGCTTGTTTTAAATTTATATGCGTAATTAGATGTACAAATTTTTTAATTGAATTTGAAATATTTTAATTAATAAATTAATCACTTAAATTTGATATAAATGTGAAAAACGTTATGTTTTTCATCATTACTTATGTTTAAAGATGTTATAACTATGAAATTATTTTACAATGTAATATTATTTTATAAATTTTTTGAGAACATAAACATATTTGAAATATAATAGTTTAATAAAATATATTATGTATTAAATATGAAAAAGTATGCAAAAGCTATTTTAAATTAATTTTTAAAAATATAATTTTGAAATTAATCTCTTATAAACTATTAATTTTAAAATATATTATTTAATAAACATATATTGGTGAAAACTTATTTTCATTAATTAAAAAAAGGATTCTAGAAATAATTTAATTAATTCAATCTTATTGTTCGGTTGGCAGTAAGTAGAATTATATATTAAAATCCTAACATTGTACGAAATGTCATAACATAGATAAAAAAAGAGTTGAACAAATGTGAAAATTTGCCACACCATCGTAGACAACTGCCCGCTGGTAGTCGTCGACCATCGTTAGTCAGCTGCTGTCAACAACCGCCCGTTGACTGTCGTCGACCATTGCCGCCTGCTCTTGCTCACCACCTACGGTGGACTTTGCAGTGTAACAATGTATCCTGAATACAACGGTGTAACAATGTGCCATTAATACAGTGTAACGACAAACTTCAAATACAGTGTAACGATGTATCTCAAATACAGATAACGATGCATCTCGAATACGTTGTAATCAATACCATTGTATTGAAGATTTGATTATAACTCCCACCAACAATTACTTGCCAAATATTTAATGCATTTTATATAGACAAATGTTAGATTTGAGTGAAGTTATAACTATATTCTGTGAGAAAAGTGGGCAATATTTGTAATTGTACATTTATAGTGGATAATCTAGATGAGTTGGGCTCCGTATTTTATTCTCTTTATAGTCCTGCTCCTTTGTTTGAAGCTAAGAGGCTCTTCTTGCTTTCCTTTTTTTTATTTTTAAGAATTCTTCTCTTACATTTATGAAATATCAAAGTTTAGGCGCGAGATATGTAAATACATAAGAATTAAGTGCTTGGCATGTAAATATTGGTTGGACAGTGAAGGATGCTCATTTTTTTATCAGCACGGCGCCAAAGAGTTATATTTTAAATTAATTTAGAGTTCCAACAAAATAAATATTTTAGTATTATCTTAGGAACGCATTTATATTTTTTATTTTTTTTAAAAGACTATTTCTCTTTTTTTTATTATATTTGTACTATGTACTATATAGCACTACTCAGAACATAAATATTTTTATCCATTTCACGAGATAATAATGCATATAGTTATTAAGTATATATTTATAAGATTGGATGTAATGGTTCATGTCACTTAAAAATGAGATTGTGATGAAGTTGTCTATAAACTATTATATCACAATTATTTTTTGACTGCAAAAAAATAATTGGACCGTTAGCTTTTTCTGCCTTGCTTTTCTTAATCATAAACTTCTAACCATCGTTTGTAAATTGGACCGACTGCGTTGTGTAGTGTAGCCTGTTTTTTCTCTCTTATTTCGGCCCTGCTTCTCTCTCAACCATGTCAATTACCTTCATCCTTCTGCAAACACTAATAGTGTTCTTTTCCAGTTTCTGTTTATTTCCTTATTACTATAATACGATGTAGCCGAGTCACTCATCTTCCAGGTTGCAATGGCTATCTTCCCTTCTATCTTGAAACAGGGTGAGATCTCAACTTAAATTTGCATACCTAATGATTGAAATTTGTTACTAAATCTATATGATTTTAATCTGATATTCTTATATCACTCCTCGTGGTTTGAAGCTATGTGACAGTGAATGAAGAGAGCGGGGCAGAACTGTTCTACTACTTTGTGGAGTCTAAGAGGAATCCTAGTGATGATCCACTTATCCTTTTTCTTGTTGATGGACCTTATTGCTCTGGTTTTTCTGACTTAGCCATGGACATTGGTGATCATTTTCTTATTTCTTACGATTTATTTCATGGAAATTTGAGATTTAGAACACACACAACATAATGCTTTGATGATTTCTGTGTATTTGATATCACTTCAAAAATACAATTATATTTAATTGTTTTTCATGCATAGATAAGGGGGCACACATGTAAAAAATGAAGTTTAGGTATTAGATATTTAAATGCATAGGAATTGAGTGGTATGCATGTATATTTCTCTTCTAACAGTTAGCATTAATATTGTCATAGGACCTTACTGTGATCAGTATGCGCAGATACCTTTGTTTCTTTTTCTTCTCTTGCTCCATTTGAGGCCTTTATATACATAAATCGTTATATAGATATGGTGTACTTGTTTCTCTTTCCTTTGTTGGGGGATCCGAATCTTGGTGTTTTTGATCAGCAGAGAAGTGGGTTGGATTTATGATTTGCTCTGCTATAGTTTAAGATCTTGTTTCTCTTGCGAATCAAATAATAGTGTTTTTTTTTTTAAATCTCATTCCCGAATGATCTTCTTCTTCATCTTCATCTTCATCAACAATGTTGGTTGTGATATCAATTTTTGTACATTACAAAATTTGTTATCAGAGCCTTCAAATTTTGATATCAAGAAATTTTAACTTCCCAATGTCTTGCTCACGAATCCCAAATCACCTCCGGTAGACTTGGTCCCTATCATTCATGAAGACTTCCTCGTTCCCACCCCTTTCTTCAGATATATATATTATTAGTGTAAGATTTTAGTAATTTCTATAGGCTTATCATATGCAGGTCTAGTCAAAGCATATGATGGAACGTTGCCTACTTTGACTTCTAATCCTTATTCGTGGACACAAGTATGCGCTTAAGAACTGACTTAACTTTTCTCATTTACATTCATGACATTTATCATTATTTTCTATAATAAAACCATTTGGATGATTAGATCTCCAGTATTATCTTTTTGGATTGGCCTGTGGAGACCGGATTCTCATTCTCAACAAGTATTGTGGATTATCATAAAGATGAAGTAAAATCTACAAAACAAATTTATATTGTGGTATACAAAAATAAAATAGGAGAACGATTTTTGACGAAACGAAAAATAGAACGAGAAAATTCACACCAGAAAACAATAACACAACGAAAAATAGAACGAGAAAATTCACACCAGAAAACAATAACACAACGGAACACACAGATTTACGTGGTTCGGCAAGTTGCCTACGTTCACAGAGTTGCAGAGGATTTTACTACTTGAGAAATTTACATCAGTCGATCGTCTCAACTTACAAGAGGAATCTCTCACTTCGTTGCTCTCACTTTTTCTCTCTCTATTATTCTCTCTCTACTCCGAGATACACCGAAGAAACTCTACACCGAGATACACCGAAAAAAATAAACTTACAAGAGAAATAAATTCAATTTCTCTTCTGTCACAAGCCACCAAGAAGAAGTTAAATGAGAACAATCTTTTTCTACTTTTTTGTTTCTTCTGCCGCAATTAACTACCACTTGTACTTCTCTTCTTGTATCCCAAGAAAGCCCGAATAAGAACACAAAAATTCGAGAAGCTTTAAACTGAAGAAGAGCCGTGCCATGCCTTTCTTCTTATTCCTTCTGTTAGAGCAGGCGATACTTCGCAAAACAGGGAGGAAGCGGGAGATCTGGCACCGATTCGCGAAATAAGGGGGAGGTGGGAACAGTTAGGCGGCAAGCAAATGTTTTTACCGGGGTCCACCTCAACAATCTATAAGTTCCTTATAAAGGTGAGAAGATTTTAACAATTGCATTGTCTTCAATAATAACCATTTTTTTAGTCGTTGATTCTTTATGCAGTGGTTGCTTGATCATCCAAATTTTCAATCAAATGCTTTTTATGTTGCTGGAGATACATATGGAGGGAAGATGGCACCTCTGTTTGCTCTAGAGATAGCAGATGGTAATTATTTAAAAGTTCAGATTACATAATTTATAAATGAAATGCTAATTAATTCTATGTAATGGATCACAGGCAATGAAAAATTTCAGCAACCCTTTGTTAATTTCAATGTATGTCCTTCAGCTCGTTATTACTACAAAATAAATTTTCAACTCATGGTTTTATTTACTTCTTTAAACTAGAAAAGTTGAAATAAAATAGCTTTTTTTTCAAAATAAATAAGTTATGTCATGCTCCGAAAAGAGAACAACTCAAATTTTGTAAACTAAAATTTTCAGAAATATAAATGCTGTAAATCTTTTAAAATTTTGTAACTTTTCCGCCAAATATTATCAAGGCTTTCTATGGGAATATGACTTGATAGTTTGTAATGTTTTCAGAATTATTTAGTTGGCAACCCAGTTACAGGGTGAAAGGATTGACATCAGTTCTCAACCTCCTTATGCTTATGGAACAGNGTTATGTCATGCTCCGAAAAGAGAACAATTCAAATTTTGTAAACTAAAATTTTCAGAAATATAAATGCTGTACATCTTTTAAAATTTTGTAACTTCTCCCCCAAATATTATAAAGGCTTTCTATGCGAATATGGCTTGATAGTTTGTAATGTTTTCAGGGTTATTTAGTTGGCAACCCAGTTACAGGGTGAAAGGATTGACATCAGTTCTCAACCTCCTTATGCTTATAGAACGGGAATGATTTCTACTAAAGGTTCAAATTTTCTTTTCCTTAATTGCAAACATTATTTATTGTATTTTATGCGAACTTCGATCCATTGCCAATAACAGATGNCTTAATTGCAAACATTATTTATTGTATTTTATGCGAACTTCGATCCATTGCCAATAACAGATGAAAAAAAAAAGAATAAAAAAGGCAATGAATATTATGTGCTCATTTTGGCGAGTAAAGTGTCAAAATAGTCCTGTGATCAATCACATTGAGCAATTTTAATCTCAGAGCCTATAAATGTGCCTAATTAGTCCTCAAACTTTTACTGAACGCTAAAATAATCTTCTTAAATAAATTTCATTATATGGTAGATTTTTAGGTTTGCATGTTATTTTTATTTGTTAAATTATAAATTGTCTTTTCATATCACAGTTTTCCCTGTTATGAGTTATTTAACATTTAGCCAACTAAAGTTGGATGTAAAATATAACATAAAAGAGTTTTCAGATATTTTGTCATGTCAAGTGACTTTATTATGATTAGCTATGCTTCAGAGTAAACTAACCATTGGTTCTTTTTTACGAAGATATGCTAAACTTAAAAAATATTGCTGACTTCTTTCATTCTCAGCTGACACAAATAAATTGTGTGGGGGGAAGACTATCTAAATCCTAAGACTGCTCATTGTGAAACAAGCCTCAAAACATTGAATGGGGTAATCTTCATTTTGAAAATATTTAGATGATTTTCTCATTACATAATGATCCTAAACTCATGTAGTCATGCACAATCGCTTAGTTCCTTTCAGAGACCAACAAATATAACATATTGAAGCCTAAATTTCTTGATGACTCTTTTGAACTGAAGGAACAAAAAGGCAACCACAGGTCAATTAAGGAGAAGTTTTTTGAATTCTATGCTTCATTATCTGTACTTGATACTGATTGTGTCAGTTAAGTCATATTTATTAGTTTGATATTCATTTCTTTCTACATAAACATTAAGCTTTTTTATTCATGCAAAATACAATTGAAATTGTTTTATTTTTTTGTAGAAAGATCATCAGCTTTCCTATTATTTGTCGAATGACCATCTCACCAAAGAGACTCTTCATATCAAAGAGGTAAATTGACTGCTTTCTAGTTGTTTTTGTTCAAAGTAATGCTACTTTGGCTGATAAATAGGATAAATATCTAGTTTAATGTGGTGAAGTGTGGGCTCCAAAATTCAAAAATTATTGGCCTCTCTTGAAGAGAATAAAAGAAGTATATAAGAATGAGGAAGTTGACTGTGAGGTTTCAAATCAAATTTTCAGAAGACATATGAGATAGTAGATAAGACGCTACCTCACAGATTTTTGCTCTCATTTTGTGTGAACTTTAAGATTTGGAGTGCAAGGTTTCCCATAGACACAAACCCCTAGTTAATTGTCTCTCCAGATAACGCGAGACACTTTCAATTAAGGCTAGTCATTAGGTGCTAAGTATTTAGACTTAACATATTGTAGTACCATATTAAAAATTTTAAATTAATGAAATTATCATTGTAAGCCCTTATGGTTACTTAGTATATAAAAGCACCATATTGTAAATTTAAAATTTATAAAATTATCACCATGAGCTTAAGAGCATATTGTACGGGAAAGAATGAAGCACTCCATCAAGATCTCCTGGTTCTATCATTTTGGGTCAGCATGGTTCTTGATCTACTTAGTCAGAGAAAGTAGATGGGATAATAGAGATGATCAAGAAGGAAACGGAAGAGAAAATTTGAAATTGTAATTTGAATAATATATATTATTAAAATATAAATATTTAAATGTATTTTAATTATTTCATATCTATACTTGAATATAAATGTATACTAATATTAATATTTAAATAGATAAATATAAATTAATATATTTCATATTTAATTAATGTAAATATTTGGCTCTTTAACGCACGCCAAGCGAATCAATTCGTTTGAATCGTCACAATTTCCTAGATGTAATTGCATAGACCATTTCGTAAAATGATGGCTCGATGAAAAAAAAAATTTATGGCCAAAATTTCATACAATAAAGACTTTATGCACACAAATCCGCATAAAAAAATAGCAGATTGTGTCTTTGTACTTGTAGTTCATTGTTTTTATTTTATTGGATCTTTTTATCACGTTAGATCTTTTTTTTGGGTAATTTCAACCCCCGAATGTATTGATATAGTCTGATTTAAAATTGGGTCTCGTTTGGGGGGCTTTGTCGTTGCATTAAGGGAATCGTCTTAGAGCAGTTTGATATTAAGCCTGATATTTATCATTTTTTATCGAGCGGAGCAGATATGAAGGTTAACATGAAGTTAAGCAAACAAAAGATAAAAAGAGTAAAATAATATATTAATGATATTGATTCATTTTTTATTCTATTCTTTTATTAAAGTTGCATTACTCTTTTGATTGTTGCCAAGTTGTTTTGGTTAATATTTTGCATGAACAACACTTGGGATGGGCTAGAATAAACTAAATTATTATATTTCTTAAATATGAATCTATTGTCTCTTTTTAGCAGAAGAATAAATTAGTATAGTTAGAGAACACTCACCCTCTATAATATTCTCTATTTTTACTAACCACAAGTCATGTCAATGATGTAAAACATTTACAGGGTACTGCGGAAGAATAACATTATTGCAAGCAGGATTCAAATAATTAAACATATAGCGTACTAACTTTCGTGTTTCATCATCTCAAGCTAATAAGAAAAGGATATCGAGCTCTGATTTATAGGTGATCGAAGCATATCATATGCAAACAATCTTTTAATTTTTATAATTTACTATTTCATGCAAGGATCATGATCTTGTGAACCAAATAGTGAGGATCATGATCTAAATATACCATATATTAGCACACTTGAGTGGGTAAGATCCCTCGAATGCTCTATCATCAAAAATTGGCAATTGTGGCGTGCTGATGGCCAAGTTGCAGGGTGAGCAATTCATTGGCCTTAATGCACATTTAGTGTAGGAGATTGGATCATTTGCAAACTCAATTTAAGCGCATAACACACATATATCAATACAATTCTTATGTATTTACGTGTCTAACAACTAAACATTAATTTGCATCATTTACTTATGCAAATTAAAAAGCATGAGGGCTTTTTCTCGGGACATGCAAATATTAATTCGCTAGACAAAAAACACATGAATCTCTGGTTGCGGGTAGTCTACGTAAGTAGTATTTCGCGGATATTGTTCCAAGGCGCTTCCGTCTAATCTTATTTGACCGGACATACTTGATCTATTATTGCAAGGTTTATTGCACATAGGCTCTTCACGTTTTTTTTTTTCTTATTTGTCGTATTTATCGTATGTTCATTTTTTCTAGTTTTTTTCTTCTCTTGATCATTTATACGATGTAGAAGACATACTTATTCAGAAAAGAAAAGCATACAATGATAGACAGAATGGTGACTCCTTTGAAAATAAAAGAGAAATGAATGAAAATAATTGCATCTTGCATATTGCATTGCATGTTTATATGCCAATGGGTTCGGTCGCCCACACTAAGCAGGTATGACCCGCCACCCTACATTGTCTGGCTCAATTAATCATCCATCATTGGATGACTTAATTGGTCGAAAGATGTCAGTCGCCCCGACCATACGCCTTTTAATCAACCAGTTATGTGTACGCCTTGTTTGTGGTGTCGCAGTGGGTCTAGTCGTCCACAATAGGAAAAATTGGTCGGTTGATACTAATCGATTCAGTCATATGCCTATTGATTGGCCAATGACTCACATTTGACATGTTGCATTTCACACTACACTTTACCTAGACCCATCGACCGAGCTCGTAAAGTGTAGTGTAAAAATAAAGACATCAAAATTATAAAAATAAAGACATCAAAATTATACATCTCCCATGAGCAAAAAAAAAAAAAGGCAAAGAAAGAAAAGTAAACAAAAAAATTTTCTCCACAAAAATTCGCCACATGCTCTTTCTAATTTGTCTTCATAGTTTTTAGTGAGATTTGTATGAGAAATCATTGATCACGTTGCTATACACTTCATTGATGGGCACTGTAAGGGAAAAATTAGTCCATACGGATTGCGTGCGGTGTCCGATTTTGACCGTACGGTCATGATGTATTTCGGTGGGCCCCAACTAAAATTTTTTTTTTAAAAAAACTGAAATAATCCTGATCGTAGAGATCGGACATGTATGCAATAATTTCTCGTGTAACTGCCGCTGGTTGAAGATCTGAACTGTACAATATTTTTTACATTTGCATTAGGCCTAAAAGCTCGGAACCTACTTCCATGATCTTGGCATGTTCTGAGGGAACAGGCATCACGTGATACTCAGTGTGACCCAGCGCGAGTATCATTGCTTCTAAACTCATACCAACTTCCATGGCCTCTGAACAGGCATCACGTGAAACTCAGTGTGACCCAGCGCGAGTATTATTGCTTCTAAACTCATACCAACTTCCATGGCCTCTTACTTTAAGAGGCCAATCTGTGTGTCTCCTTCTCCGAAGCAGCCATGACTACTTCCGGTCGTCAGCTCCCTCTTCTACTACAGGCGGCACTGTGTCACGCCCTCTTCTTCAGCTTGCTTTCTTCCTCATTCTCCGCCTCTTACAATATTACTCATCTCCCTGGATTCGACGGCCCACTTCCCTTTCGTCTGGAAACTGGGTGAGTCTCAAACTCTTCCTTATTTCAGTACTGTGCATTTGAGGCTGATAGACATCCATCCATCCATCC